>CANAIC010000129.1:0-83141 GCA_947359465.1 Metellina segmentata
ATGTCATCAAGGTTTATAGTTGTTGGCGATTTATCTCTTCCTTTCTGCTTTCTTCTTTTCTTTTCAGATCCATGGCTATGGGTGGGTAGAGGTGGGAGCCGAAAATTGTATCCTTTTATTATATAAGTTAATAATTATATAAGTTAGTGTTTTATGTATGCTTTTTGTTACATCAGAATGGTCCTAAGCCAGCGGTGGATACGACACCAACATCCTAAAGCAAAGGGGACGGCAGAGGGGCGGAAAAATATCAGCTGGTAGTGAGTTCAGGAGTGGTTCTTAGATTATTTATGTAAAATCAACGGAAGCTTGGAAAAATATGAAAAGGGTATTAAAAATTAGGAAAAGTAAATTAGAATGAAAAGGAATTAAATTGGAATTTTTTGAGGGGGAATTGAATTGTATTGAGGGGGATATATATATATATATATATCTATCCCCCTCAATACAATTCTCAACAGGGATCATTCCCCTAACTTTCCTCTTAGTCTTTTGTCCAATATGTCAAAATTTCTTTCCCGTCTCCCCCCCCCCCCCTTTACCTTTGAATTCACCGCTTCATATTCTATGCTATGACAAAGCCACGAATCTTGATTCTCAGAGGAAATGCTGATTCTCATTAGAAAATAACCTTTCAGTCGTAACTCGATTTTTCAAGAAACTTGAACGTGTTTTTACATAAAAATCAATTTTGCAGATTAGTATCTTTGGCCATGGTAACGATATAAATTTGAATACTCTTCACTTTTGCATTGTCTACTTGAGATTTATATTAACAACGGCTCTTTTCCACCAGTCTGAGAGAATTTTTCGTTGTTGAATAGTCTCCCGAGGCAGTTATCCGCTTTTGAGCATAAACTAGTCACCGTTTGGAAAATATAATCTTACTTTTCAATCCATTAACTATTCCTTCTCGGATCTTTTCTCTTTATGTGCACCACTCTTAGCTGAAACACTGCTCATTTAGACTCGACGACGATATTGTGGCAATAAAGATTGAACATTTAATTGAAGGATGTGATCGAGTTGAGATTGTGGTCATTATGTATGATCATACCACACCAATTCAGGCTATTTCCGCATTTGGGCTTTTGAAGTCATCGCAAATCGTCTGGACCCTGTGTTTTATTGGGTACTAGCAAAATACCCGACCTTACTCGGTTTGAATTCGTTTACTCTAGATTGAAGAGATAATCAAAATATATAATGACTTACGTTTTTTGTAGAGTAAAAATTTATTTTAACACCTTTCGCCATCTTTATATTTTCTACAACTTACTTTGGACACAAATCCTACACATGCATATCCATTCATGTAATACCTTTCACATACATCGCACAATTGCTGTATGACAAAGCTCAAAAAGACGAAAGGTGATACTAAGGTTACTACTATTAAAGACGATTTATAGGAAGATTTGGAATTCCCTTTCTTAAGTTGTTTTCATGTGCAACTCAATTAAGTAAAATTACGATTTACGGCGAGTGCTCTCGCACTCATAATCAACAAAACAATATTTTTTTACCTGTGGCACTCTTGCCTCCGGTATGCGACATTGTGAAATTTTGCAATCTTCTCCTGTCATTACTACAAGGAATTTTTTAATGTTGGAAAAAGTTCTAGTTTGGATTTTTAAACATTATTATTATTTCAATAACGACATTATTCTTTAAATAACGGCATTATTCTTTAAATAACGGCATTATTCTTTAAATAACGCATAACTACACTTAAAATTTACTGAAAATTTATACTGACTTACCTAACATTTTCAAGTCTAATACTTTGTGGTGCTGTTGGGTGTGATGAGAAGGAAAACACATTTATTAAAATAATAAATATTTAAAACAGGAAACAGCGAAGTAAAACAAAATAAAAGATGTAAAAAATTGTTTCAAAGATATTAATTTGTGATTCAATTTTATCTCTTGATCTCGCACAGTTGCCACAACTTACAACTAAAAGTGTACAAAATTTAGAAATGTGAAATTAATTCAGAGCGAAAGAACCAGAAAAAATATCACTGCTCGCGCGATCGTGTTCATTCTCGTTTCATTGAAAAATATCGTCTGTCCCAAATTTTCGGAAATCGTTTTCATTGCGCAAAGAATAAAAATAAGACTCGAAATAAATGACGTATCGGAAATGAAATTCTATAAAAAAAATAATTTTTTGAAGAATAATTACTTTTTCAGCAGTACTGGTAAAGCAATCGAATTAATCGTAATATTCAATAGACATTCCAATTTTTCCAAAACTACCAAATTATGGTTGATTTAAGTATACTTTCTCAGGTGTTTTAGCATGAAACTCGTCTAAATATAACAATAAAGAAATGTTTAATATTGCATTCACTAAATTATTAGATAATGTATAAAATAAAATACAATGCAATCAAATATCTGGAATACAATTCATGTGATGCCTACACAAACACACAAACACAAAATCGAGCATAGAACAGAAAGACGGACAGACAGACTTTCGCAACCAATTCCACTCACTAAATCAAGATAAGTACTCTCTGTATGCAAATTTCCATGCAAATATCTTAAACCGCGTGGACGTGTATAGGGCACAACATACAGACAGACAGACAGACAGACACCAAACGAGAAAAGGGCGGATTCGGCATCAGAAGGGTCCAAAACGGATAGAAAACTTGAAATGCGTCGAAAATATTGAATGTACAAACAAACACTCCATTCTTATTTATATAGATAGATTGAAGTTGTTCCGTAATGGATCCCCTTCCACTATAGTATTTATGGAAATTGGATGGTGGACCAACTAGTGAAAACGGAATGTATATACTTCAATCCTCTCAACATGATTCACCGCTAAGATCTGCTGTTGAAATAATCAATAATAAGTTGAAAGACATATATCAATTCAGATTGGCTAAGGACACAAAACATAAAAGTTGTATGAGTAGGAAGGAGTCCATATTTGACATTCCTGCCTGCGACATCTCTATGCGGTGTAGGCTTTTAGATTATTGGCAGGGCGTGATTGTCTGGCCAAGTATCATTTTGGCATCTCAACATATGTCCTATGTAAAGGAATGATTGACATAGACTGTCTATCTTTTGGGAGGCTTTGTATTATCAGGGTAAAGCGCTTTATTTGGAAGGTTAGAGGATTTTTGAAGCTGCTGGATTCTTATTGGTCTTTAAAATTTATTTAATTTTAATTTTATGGTCTATCTTCATGAAGTCACATGTGTCGCGTTAAACATGGGGGTTAATAGCTCTATTTGTCTGACTTTTCAATGAAAAAAGTATTTATTTTCATTCACAGTTTTAATTTTTTCACTTGATAAAATCAATATTTCGAGATATCAAATATGCGTACGACGAATAAGTGAATAAAATGAAGAGACTGTAAGAGTAACCAAGCAGGATGTTTTTATTTTGATGCAATAAGTAATAAATTACTTCATCATCTTTTAATCACAAGGCCAATGATACCTAGTAAATACACAAGGCATTAAAAAAGCGAGAAAAAGCACTACTGTATTATTTTCTAAAGGAAATACAGGAATCGTGTAAGTACAAAAATCACACTTCCACGTGTTAACGAAATTTATGAACGCTGTATAGTGTTTTGAAATTTATTAAACCTGTGAAAGCGTAATTTAATAAATACATGAAACTGGTCTTTTGTGACATGCCGTCAACTGCCCTACCAACATGAATTATTTTTACAGCTCTATATTTTATTTCGGTTGCTCACAGCAGATAAACACATCTTCAGTTACATTTAGCAAAATCATTCTTAAATTACCATTATCATTCTCTTCAAAATGCCGTAGTCTCTTAAGACGATGGCCTAATTGTACGGCGGAACTTGTCATTGATTCTGTATTCGACTCAGTATCCCCATAAGATTTCCTACAGCGGTATACCATCTCTTACCACTCTTTACATTGGGATGCTATCTTCGTCCATACGTTAACAATTTATTTAGGCTGGGATATCCCCACAATTCGGGCATCTACTTTTTCTTGGGTTGTGAAAGAAATCTCAAGCAAAACCATCCATTTATCCGCGTTCGTTCATGAATCTTTAAAGAGATCCGAATTTCCGTAGCTCTAAGGAAAAGAGCACTTGATGTGGGATTCAAGTGAAATGTCATACGCAGTCTTCTTTAAAATCAATCTGAAGTACTTTGGACTGCATTTTGCAATTTTGTAAACAATTTGGAGTTTTGATTTCATTTCAAGTAAGTGCATCAAGATTTGAAAACGTTTTGCTTAGCAGTTTTTTACAAATATGGGATTTATTTTCGAAGTTTGGATATATATGACATCGTAAACTGTATGAGATTTAAGTGATGAATTATGAGTTGCTATTTCCGTCCTGTTGATATGTTGCCGCCGCAAGTGTATTTCGACACATCCGAGAATGGACAAATCAACCCTAATGACTGTCTGCGGATTTATACCATCGATCTAGAGCTTTGTAATAATCAATCGAAAAAACTGTCATTTACCTTTAATAGAAAAGTGACCATATTTTAGGTAATATAGTGAATGTTATTATAAAATAATATATATAGGTTCATAAAGTTTGAGGTTCAATGAAGCTGAAAAGTGAATATGGTAAGGACGAAGTAGTAACTTTAGTAAGGACGAACTTTGAGTAACTTTAGTAAGGACGAAGGTTTAAGAATGCCACATTAATATGCTTATGTGAATTATAAGGAAAACAAGTTTTACAGGGTTTCACAGATATTATCTATATTGTAGCGAACATATTTTAAGGTTTTTAATACACTTTTATATTCGTCATCTGACCGTAGTCCAAAGTTGTCCTCGGATCTTTCCTTTCAAAAATGATTCCGGACCTTCGCCAATAGCCCTTTGTATTGTTGCAGTGTCACGTAAATTTAACTACCAGCCAATAAACTTCTACCATCTGCTTTTAGAATAATTTAAAACAGGCAACAGGGGCTATTTAAAGTATTAAGCTATGAAATAAGATAGAAATAACAAGTAAACTATTAAACATATTTTTCTTCTCAATCTTTTTAAATTCAACCCATGAAAGTTGAATAATTTTCTTATTCTAGGCATTTTTATAAATTTAAGATTACCTCAAATTATATTTTACACAGGTTTCTTTGCTATTCCTTGTAACATAGTTTATGCAGCAAATTTATTCAAGATAATCTATAAGAATATATTTATATTTCGAATACTGTGATCCTTACTGCAAAAAATCTAAGTACTTTGTCAGATTGCGTATTTTCTACAATTGTCTGGTATTTTATGGAACAGTTCGATAATAAGCCGTTTTATATTATGAATTTTAAATTAACAGTATAGCTCTAGTTTGTGTTTCTACTTCTGTGTTCACAGTTCAAACTGAATGGATTTCGAAACATTTAATGTGTGATATCATGCTTTGAATGACCCCAACCGTGTATAAATTGCTACAGTCATTGTTCTAAACTACTAGTTATTTATTAGTGTTACCTGCTAAATTGTGAGAAACAGCTTTTGCTAAATCGGAAAAATCAAATTTAGAAGGGGAAAATCCTATTTAATAGTCAGAATTTCATTCCAAATATCTGGATCTCGCTTTTTCTTTCTTCAAATTGTTACGACAGACTGGATCTGAAAATTAGGATTATGTTTTGCAAATGTTTAAGTTACTCTTGAATTATTAAGATATTCAAAGAATGGATTTTTCATAATGTCTTACATAAACCATTTGCGAAAGACCCATAAGGAAATGGCATGCGATTCCATTTCGTATTTGATGAAAGCCTAACTAACATTGTTATAAATGGCAGCATTGAGAATGAAATTATTTTAAATGAAGTTGTAGAACAGAAGAAAATCACAGTTGCTTTTGACAGAACATAAATTTTGAACACGAGGCATTGCTTGCTGTCTTTATGCTGACGTTTTTCCATTGAATTAGTTGGATGAAATTGTTGATTTCTTCTTTTGAAAAGCTCTATAAATCTAATTCTACTTTGTATTGCTTATTGAATTTCCAATATAGTTTTCAGATGATAAAATAATTAAACACGAGCTTGAAATTTCTATAGTGCAGATAGTTTATCATATTAATCTTTTAAGACTTGAGCCCTTTTCCCCTCAAATACTTCATTTTAATATGTTGTTCCCATAAAATGAGAGGTAGGTAGGTGGTTAAATTTTACGTCGCACTGGAACAAAGGGCTATTAGCAATGGTCCGGGATAAATCCAGAAGGGAAAGGTACGTAAAATGAAAAACAGCAATGGAAATTCCTACATAACTCTAACGACCATTAGGTAATTAGTATTTAGTAATTTTTTTAAATTAACGTCGAACTAGAGCAACACAACGGGCTATTGACGACGGTACGGGATCAATCCCCTAAGCGAAAGACCCGAGGACAACGCCTGGTTAATTTTGAATCATTGTCAGATGACAAGGCAACACTTGAGCTGGCACCCCACTCTCCAAACTTCCACACCAACTCAACACGAGGACTTTCGGCCACTACAGTTTTAAAGTGCACCCACCGCCTCTACATCCATGCACTGACCCGGATTCGAACCAGGAACCTTCTGATCTAGAGGCTAACACCTCAACCACTAGTACGGTTGGTAGCACACGACCATCAGGATAAGCGCCTTCTAGTTTTATGTACTAGCCACTGCGTTGCCCGTGACAGTTTTTTTTCGTGGGGTCAGGTGTAACCACTGATCGCCCGCTTTTGGTGGAGTCTGGTGGGACGCCCGGTGATTGCTATGAATTCCCATTTGATTTGCGAAGCATACCAAATGTGAATTTGTAGCCTATTGGATAACAGCCATCACTGCGTTTCCAAATACGGCAAAATTCGAATTGCGAAGAGATTCAATCGGCGTGACGTCACAATCTCTTGAGAATATATAAATATTTAATTGAAAACTTATTTATTAAAAGAAAATTAAATGTATACGGTATCTGGTGTAAAATGTTTCGCAGATTACAAATCCGTTGAAATTTTCAATCTTTCTTTAACAATCCCAACTTTGCAAGAAAGAAAATGCGACTAAATTCGAATTGCGAAGATATCCAATCGGCGTGACGTCACAATCTCTTGCGTAAATATAAATATTTAATCGAAAAATTATTTATTAAAAGAAAATCAAATGTATAAAGTATCTATCTAGTGTAAAATTTTCCGCAGATTTCAAATCCGTTGAAACTTTCAATATATTTGTTTAGCGATCCCAATTTTACAAAAAAGAACTAAACAATGCCAGTCAAAATGTTCTTTCATTTATATTGCTTTCCTTCGTCGTGGATTCGTCTGAGCGCAGGAAATGAAATCTGTGATTTCTAGAATATCGAATCAAACGAAGGTCATTCTTCGCAGCGACGTTCGTATTGCAAAAAATACGAAAGTTATAATTTAAAAATTATTTATTTAAAGAAATCATGTTTTTAGGTATCAATCTAATGTGAAAATTTCCGCAGATTTTAAATCCGTTGAAATTGTTATTCCATCTTTAACGGTCTAAGATATAATTTTTTTTTAATTAAAAGAATTTATTAAATGGCTTCACACTGCTATTCATTGAAAATGGCTGTTCTTTCATAAATAGACTTGAGTTACAGCAATGAGATGATGTGCAATGCAATGTATAAATGTGAAAACATTGAATTGAAATTATAGAATTTTAACGTAAAAGAACATGCGAAAATCAGTTGGGTGCGCATCTTACAATGTTTAGAATTTCAAATTGCTTGCTCAAAACGTGGTTAGTTAATTATTTTGATGTTTTATGGCGCAATGGCCATATTTGACCAAGCGCATTTGGCAACGACCAACGAAGATCCTGAATGACTGTCTGAAATGTATTGTCACACATATTCAACTCGCAATCTCAATTTGTCTAGCGCGACTACAGGTAATGCATCAGATCCCACACGTGATCAATGTGAGACAAATCTGGTGGCGGAAGAGGTCAAGGAAGAAGTGGTATCGTTGGTCACAGAAGAGATCTTGGACTAATTTAGGGGATTATAATTATATATTTATGTTCTTGGTTTCAAACTTAGTCTAGGCATGAATTTTTGTTGTGATTTCTAACCCAATTTAAGCCTTAGGACCTCCCTCCTGTAAGGAAAGGTAGAGTGACAAACCAAACCAGATGTCTCCTAGTCAATAACATATCGCACCCCGGCAAGAAAATTGACACAGCTCAAAATTTTAGAATTTGAGAAACATCAACTTAATGGATACTATAAAACTTATATTGAAATAGTGTATGAGCTTTTTAAAAATTTTAGGTAAGTATTTATGGTGGTAACTTCTATTATATTCTATAAAATAGTAATATAACACGCTGGGACACCTCATACATATTTTTCAATGACATAACATCAACATTTTTATTTTTTGACGTGTCACTTTTCTTGTCGGGGTGCGATAAGTGTATAGATTTCATGTTTTTTTTTCTTGTGACAGAAATTTATTTACGTATCAATAACTACTCTTAGAAATTTCAGTACCTGGCTGTAAAGTTTTTATACGTACGTTTTAAAGTCTTCAGGTATATCTCTATCTTACCAGATGAATCGATAGAACAAGCTGTCTCTTCTAGAACATCTTATTTTATCCTCATAAATCCTAATCAATGTTCATGGCAGTGAAATTAATTTCTTAACGACATCGTAACACCCGCCGCACTTTTAAGCACATAGGTGTCGTTTAGTTTGTTCTGCCCTTTATATGTTTTACGGTGCCCCAGCTGGTGTTTAGAATCCATTCTCGGAGGAAAAATTGTTGTTTTAGGTCTCAAGATTAACTTTATGGTCTTAACTTTTTCATTTAAACACTACGATGGATCATTACTATGGGGTTAGGTTGAGCTTACCCTTTCATTTGTTAGGATTCTATTTGGATGTAGGGCGAGGTGTAGAAAGTGTGAACCCGAATCTTCAAATGTCATCTTGAACCAATTACTTCTCGTTTCCAATACTTAAAAAAAAATTATATTTTTTTACCACACACTCTTAGATTCTAAGGATCTTAAGTCTAAAAGGGCCGAGGTTGGAAGAGTAACGGATTAGCAACTTCAGGGTTGCAAGTTCAAATCCAACCAAAGACAGTCGTGTACACAGGGGCTGGTGAACGTTGAGTCTGTCGTGCCTCGAATGTCCTCACATTGACGTGATGTGGAAGTTTGGAGAATGGGGTTCCTGCTAAGATGTGACCTCGTCATCTGACCATGTGTTCAAAATTTCATGATGTTGTCCTCGAATCTTATCCCCGACACTAGTCAATAGCAAATTCTGCTGCTCCAGTTTGACGTTAATTAAAAATCTACTTATTACTTTGTTTATACTTCTATTGTAACACTCTCCTAAACTTACATCACTCCTAACTTCACCTATAGGAGTTATGGAGATTCATGAGTATTAGAAATACATCAATTTTTTTTTTAACCCTAGCACTCGAACACTGAAAACTTCAAGCTTCGTTAACCCACTCATAATTAATATGTTTACTTTGTAATAGTTTTTTTTTGTTCTTTTGTGATGTTTCATGACTTATATGTAATATTTTCTCTCATTAAATATCAAACTTCCCCCGATTATTAGTTATTTGAGTCATGTTGCACTACACCATTTATTAAGCCTACCATTTAAATAATTAAAGATATTTTCCTGTGCTATTTCATAGGGTCAATATCAATTCGGTCCTCAGTGTATTTTTCCTTTATGTAACCGTTAAGCTTTCTTTCTATGTATATGTCCATTTAATTGGCGGTTGTTTGGCTTAGTTTGGCTAGATATGGAACTTCCTACATAAAAACTAACAATAGGGTCGTACGTAACCAACGTGTTAGAACAAGTACTTATATTGGACGCTTCTTTTTTTTTTTAAATGCGTAGGTTAAATGGGCTATAGCCCCGGGACGCCGGTTTTGCTTGAACTCAAATCAATTTGACGGCTGGAGACATGCACGTGACTGACTATATTGACTTTTTCTTGTTCTGAAACTTTTAAAACTTCACCAATCACCCCTTTCCCGTGTATTTTCGTATGAAGAGGGGTGAAATAATGTTAGTAGCCCATGGGTGCCAAATATCCTGGGACGGCTCTGGCAATGTGATAATATTGTGATTGGGGCAAGAACCTATAATTTCAAGCGTGCCATTGTTTGATGTGTGCAACTATTCTACCGGAATTCAAAGCTCTTTAGCAGTGAAACTAATCTATAGGACCATTTCAAGCATTTTCAGCGTTATACAGCCCCTGCTATACACACAGAATAATTCTGCATTCAGTGGATACAATCCACGAACATAACAAATCCGTGTAACCTCTCACTAGCTTTCTGAAGAAATTAAAGTAATGATGGGACAGAAATTATATAAATTTTAGAATTATTACCCTCCACTCCGACTAATGGCAATTGAAACTACAAAGCAATGAACAAATAAGTAATCAGAATACGTAAGAAATATTTATTCGATGCAATACAACCAAATAATTATGAAATTAGCGCATAGAAAACTAATGTGTACCGCGCAAAGAAAACAAATCTGTTTAACACAATAGATTTATATGACTTACGTTATAGCGTACCCAAGAAAATATATCGCAGTATGGTAAAAACTTCTTTAAATTTATTAGTGTTGGAACTTTTACCTAACTCATAGCTAATATAGGGAAAAAAACAGTTTCTGAGTTGTTGCGTAAATACGTTTTATTCAACATTCACAACAGAAAAAATTAATAATTAAATTATAATTTTAAAATTTTCATACATACAAAATTCACTTAGCAAATAACTTATAATTTTGTTACGCACAAAAACACACACGTACTAGTTCAAATATAAAAACAACTACAAACCATTTATGAAAATTGAACAAGCTTTTGTCCCTCTAATTGAAATTTGGAAGCAATACAAAACTGCCCTGAATCATCAAACTTGATTTAATGGCAGTCAACATTTGCCATGTACTAATAAAGAGTTCTATTTTCTCGTCCAATGTGCTTTGATGTTCGTTCATTTTGCGAAACTTGACTGCTCATGAATTTCTACCATCAAGAATGATTAATATCGGATTATTTGGGCATCAACAGTCAGTCGTTTATGCATTACCATTTTGCCTTCGATAAGCACATCGATTAAATATTTACGAAAAAGAATTCACTGAAGTACTTCAATTCCGAAGTACATTTCTGCTTATGTATCAGTTAATATCAAAGGAAGGCAATATGCAGAGGCAGCAGAGCTGTATTTTAAAGGACTAGAAAACGTTACTCCTACACAAATTTCAAAACTTTTTTTAATGTTTGCGAATAAGCAGAATGAGCTAAACATTGATAAAATAGTAATTAAAAGTAATTAATTGATTTCAAACGATTCATGGATTAATATATTTTAGCTGAAAAAACCCAGTTAATTTCACAGGGTTTATATTAGAAAGATATACGAGTTAGTACACACTAATAACCAGCCCGTAGATCGTACTATCTTCTACGTTAAGAATCCAAGTGTATCGGGTTTTGTATAAAATATTTCTAACTACAATGCGTCTCTTTGATCCTGTTTGATCATCTAAGAATCCGTTTATAATATGGAAACATTTTCATGTTTCAAGATGGTTGCAAGTTGCTGAACGAAAGTGACAGATGCCAAAGGCGTGTTTTAAAAACCAATTATGCAAAGTAAAAGGCTAGAAAATATTTTTATTGTGCGATTTATGATAAAACAAGTTGGGCTGTGTAAATTGAATTCGAGTTTTCGGTTAAAATTATTTTTTCTTAAAGCTATCGAAGGCACTGTATACGTAATATGGAAGTGAGTTCTCTTAATTATTGAAAATTAATTTTATAACAAGGAAATAATGAGAGAGACAAATCGTTTTGATAAGATTGCCGTGGTGCTGGTTAAGATCGAACAGGAAAATCGAAGAACCGAAATCAGTGAATACACCTTTGAGTTGAAAATCTACAATACCTTAGTTTGAGATGCAAAGCTTATTGAATGTAACGTTGATATGGGTAAGTTTTTTTTCGTGGGAATAGGAAAGATTGATTAATCCTGTTAAATTTATTTTTCTTGAAGTAACTTATCTGTCGAAGGACTGTATACGTAATATGAAAATGAGTGTCATAATTATTGAAAATTAATTTTATAACAAGAAAATAATGAGACGAAGGATATGATAACCGTGTTGCTAAGATCGTACGAGAAAATTGAACAACCGAAATTAGTAAATACACCTTTAAGTTGGAAAACAATACCTGACATTTTGGACGAAAAATTTGTTGAATGTAATGTTGCTATGAGTAAGGTTGTTTCGTTGGCAGTAGGAAAGATTGATTATCCCTGTTTTCTGTTAAATTTATTTTTTCTTAAAGTAACTTTTCTGTCGAAGCACTGTATACGTAATATGGAAAAAAGTGTCGTCGGCCCCTCCCCCCCCCCCAAAAAAAAAAGTCCAACAAAACTGTATGAATCGTACCCAAGGAGAAGACAACAAACAGCTAAGATAAATTACGTTCTTATTATTCCGAGAACAAGAATATATACACTATTTACATAATCGTTTCAACATATTCCCACACATCAAAATATGAATGTCACAGGCCAGTGCGGAGAAACAACCTCACCCGTTGCTTCTGGCTTTCTTCTCCGTCGTTTTCCCAATGCCCCCTCTACCAAAGTTTTTAAAATCACTCAACGGCAAAAGTCAAAAAACAATCAGAGAATATTCAGGAAAAACACCACCTGCAGAGAACGCGTCTATTTTCACCTGCTCTTCTCAAGTCGTAAAGTACGCTACACAAGAACAGCAGCTGGCGTCTAAGTACAACCGATCAGAATACATTCGGCATTCCGAAATCCCGATGATTATTTTCTTTCTCTGGTCGGTCGGAGTATCTCTCGATGTCACATACTGTATGCTTAGTATGGAAGTGGGTCAGATTGAATGGGAAAATTGAACAACCTATATCAGTAAATACACTTTTAAGTTGGAAATCTACAATACCTCTAAAAATTTTGAACTTAAAGCCTGTTAAATGTAACATAAGATTTTTTGCTGGAGTAGGAAAGATTTACAAACCCTCATGGGTTGATTGTCTGAGCAACCCGTCATTAGCAAAACTGTTGAGATCTTGATGGATCGCCATTAGAAGAAATCAAGCACAGATCAAATCTTAATATCATCATCAAAAATCAGAAACATCTTAATGACGTCGAAACTACTTGGAGAGTTAAAGCGTATAAAAAAAATTATTCCAAACCTTTTCTAACGACGCGCGCGCGTCGTGTGAAAAGATTTAATTTTAAACTAAATTTAAAGACAGTACAGGGTATTTATTTTTTCTTAATCACTAATTAAACAGAGATTTTTATATGAAAGGTTCGTTTCTGTGTGTTGTGTGTTTGTGACAAATATATTGGTACAGCAAAAATATGACTTAATTTTTAAGTTTGATAAATTGCACAGGACAACAAAAAACCCTTTTTGAAAATTATTTAAATTTTGATAACGATTTTTTATATTATTTTCATTGTTTAAAAGCGAAATCGTTTTTTTATCACGTAAGGTTTTTTCACAAAACGATTTCATATTTTGGGAATAAATAACTAAAATTAAATATTTTGATACGTTTGTTTTATCTTTATCTCCTCGTAAATACATACTTTACATTTATATCATAGTTTTGTTATGTTCTAAATGATAAATGAAATTTATGAAAAAGGTTACAATGCTTATAGTAGCGAAATCTATTTTTTTCAAAATTTCTTGTCCCGGTCTTCTTTTCGTGTCGGGGATCGTCTCTTTTCAATATCCAGCGATAGTCAGTTGTCATGTATCAAGGTATTTTAAACATTTTCCTTCTTTTGGTAATGCTTTAACAAATTGTTTTATATGGCCTAATTTTTATGAAGCAGTGGAAGCAAAACTATTTTTGGATTAATCAAACTTTCCCTTTGAATAGTTTTGACTTCAGGTTCCAATGTCTTCCTTTAGGGCCAATCTTTCTTCACATAATTTTTGTGACTATCACGGCTGTTCATTCACAAAGAAAACACGGGAATTTCGTGTAACTTCTCTGTTGACCAAGCAACTAAGATATCACAGTAAACTGCCCATTTGTGTTCTGGAAACGAAACTTTATTTATTATCAATTCAAGATTTCCATAGCACTCTTTTAAATGAACTCAATATGCTTTTGACGAATCAATAGTCTCCATTCGTCCGGTTTGTATTGAAAGTTACTAAAAGACCTGGAACATCGCTGTAATAAACAAGTTGAGAGAAAAACGAGTATTTTTATTTAACCCTCTTGAGAGAAAAACGAAACAAACTCTTCTCTGCACCGAACCGAAGAAAATGACGTTTCAGGAGCCTGTTTTATCCCCTTCAATCTGGAACCTAAAATGTGTGTCGATTCCTTAGGAAGATTTGTCTCTGATTATATCATTTAATTTAGACTGCGTAAAAAGTTTAGGTTCATCTATCGGAGACATATCTATCTCATCAGTAGCATCACTTCCACCTGGAATTACTGTTTGTAAACCACCAAACATTTCCAATGTATCTGGACTGGACGGAACGGGTATACTAGGTCCCTGAGGTATAGGGAATATGGCAGATGGGGTGTTAGGATCTCCTTTTAGCTCTTTAGATTGAAACCTTTGAACAAAAATAGCAGTAAGATTTTTAGACTCTCTCCAAATCATTGATAACAATCGAACCAAACCAAAAATATTGTTTTTTTTTTACCCTGAAACCATTTTTTTTAATTCTACTACACAAACGGAACAAACTTTGTGTGGGGCTCAATGCTTATCATGATCCCACAATTTCATGGGAGAAAAGCAAACTACATTTTTTCACAATACTAGGGGGCTCCGCCCCCTGCTCGCTTGCGCTCGCCAACCCCCGGGGATTGCTAAGCAATCCCGTTTGGTTTGCTTCGCAAGCCAATACCTCTTACGCAAGTGATTTCACTCTTTTTCACTTTAACACTTAATGCACCCTAAACTAATAGCCGCATGAGTAAAAAATCTTCTGCATCTTGTTCCCTGTACAATTTTAAGTAAACACTGTTAATCTCCAAACTTTACGATGTGTACTTTGTACTTTCTCGGTAATTCGTCTGAGAACAGAGGGAAAAAAACGAGCCTTTTTCTTCGCCAAATAAAAAGAAATCGTTTTTATGGGAAATGTTGCTACGATAAATTTGATATCTGGCAAACCCGACAGTCAAAAATACAACCCTCCGCGAATACAATGCTCCGCGAAATAAAAAATACGAAATTTGTGTCACCAACTTTTGATTGCATCGAATTTATTTATGAACCAATTTTAAAAATAATGGTACCGTAAGAAAGAGTACATTCTGAGGTATACTGCGCTATTTTCAAAATAAAAAACTAATAGTAATACGATATAGATATGGCAGTTTTAGTTAACGGTTGTAGCAAAAAGTAGCGAAAATATACAAAGATACCGAATTTTGTATGACCAACTTTTGATCGCATCCAATTTAATTATTAACCGATTTCAAAAATAATAGTACCGTAAGAAAGAGTACATTCTGAGGTATACTGCGATATTTTAAAAATTAAAAACTAATAGTAATAAAATATAGATACGGCAGTTTAAAAAAACAAATAACAAAAATGTCCTGATTTTTCCCGAATTAAAAAAAAATATTATCAAGAACCAAATTGAAATTTAAAAAAAAAACTCGACGAGCTGCAAAGACTTACGTTGAGAGGTACTCTAAAAAAAAATTACGGCTGAAGACTGAAAATTTGTATGTGTTTTGCTCACTCGCGGAAGAAATTTCGCTTCTTCAATTTTGACACTTAATAAACCCTAAACTATTAGCCGCATCGGAAAAAAATCTTAATAATTGTCCAGGGAATACGATGAAGAACAAACCATGTTCATTTTGTTTTTTTCCGATCAGTACTTTCTCGGGAAACCGTCTAAGAATCGAGCTAAACAACACAGTTTTCAATCCTGCGGCGGCGGTAACATTTTTTTTAATATAGAGAGATTTGAAATTTTTCTTTTTTCTTTTTTTTTTACTGTATAAGTTACTACAAATATAACAAAAACAATCTGATGAATTAACAGATCCTATGGATGCCATTTCTCTCAAACGCAAAAAAAATTAAAAGTTAAAAGCGCTTCTACTCAAAGCTCGGAATTATACACTTGTGTACAGCACTGAGAAAGACATTGATGGGAGTAGGAAAAATGGCAGGGTAGTGGAAGTGGAATGTTGGAGGGAGGGGAAGGGTATACAGACATTCACCAACAGGCTAATGATACGGTTTTTATTGTTTTCTCTAGCTTTACTGTTATGTTTAACGGTCAATTTACGAGTCCCGAGGAAAATCTTGAATAAATAATAGTTTATTCTGTCTTGGATTGAATTTATATCGAACAAATTATTATTTAAAATTTAAAAATATGTTTAATAAGTTCATACAAGTAATATTGTTGCTCTTAAGTATACAAAATTCGTGCACATTAGACTTGTGATTTGTGATGAAACTGTACGTGATGGAATGTTTTAATTATTTTTCGAGAAATTAGCAAGCAAAAAACTATAAAAAACACTAATTTTTTTTAAGACAGTTATTTTATCCCAAAGACGTGTTATTTATTTCGTCAATGAATCTTTCTTGATGTAATTTTGTTGTGATTTGGTGCTTGATTTACTCAAAAATATACCGATTTTTTAAATCAGTTGTTTTAATCACCCCCATACACACAAACATAATCTTTATTTTACTTAGCCTCTAAATTTGTATGGTTTCCAAGATGGAGCTAAAATTTGTCTAGTTTAAAGAACATCTACTTAGATGAATTCGCCCGACTTTTTTTCTGGAAATTAGTTACAAATATTATAAACGTTTAAAGTATTTTAAGTGTTTAATTGAACTGCTATCAAACTAATTTTTTTTTGCTTTCTTTTCAGGCAGAATACGGTCTTTCTGACGAACAAATTGCTGGTAAGTTTCATATTCTCTAAACCCTTTTACAGCATCTTACTACTTCTTGACGTTGACTTGAAACTCGTATTTGAAACATTCGTTTAGTTTGAAATCAAAAAGAATTTTAAGAAATGACAAAACTATTTCGCAACAATAGTAGAGATATTCATTTACTTTATTAATATTGTATAAGTGTTTATTTTTAATTAGTTTTTTTTTTTCTTGCGTTGTGAGCCTCGCTATCACAGAACTTTCTAAGCAACTTAAAATAAATTGAGTGAATTCACTACGTTTGCCCTCACATATTATGAGTAGTTATTGTACTGTAAAAATACACTAACCTACAATAATGGACCGGACATCAAGATGTGATGGTATAAGGGAAATAATACATGCTTTAATAGGGTATGGTCCCCAACGTACTGCAATTGCACTAGCAATCCTTCTGGGCATACTTTCAACAAGGTTTTGATACACAGCTATGGGTATTTGTTTCCATTACTGCTGCAAGAATGTCGAATCTTAAGCTGTAGATTTCGGACGTGGTTCACTGGTTCGTAAGTCTCGCTCCAACTCGTCCCACAGATGTTCTATGGGGTTACGGTCGGCATTCTAAGGAGGCCAGGGAAGACGTTTTACATCCATATCTTGATACTGCTTGAGCTTGACAGAGGCTGCAACATGACATGGATAGTTTTAGTCCTGGAAGTAACATTCGTCCATTCCATAAAATTGCCAGAGCGTAAGAAGAACCTGACTGTCCAAAATGTTCATGTAGTCATCGGCGTTCAATTGACCAGGAACACCATGCAAAGGTTCCAGATCATACTACGAAAAACACCCCCAAACAAGTAGTCGGTTTTAATGCAAATCCACTGGCGTCCGGTCCTTGAGCTATACGTAAATGATATTGTTTTTTTTAGAAAGTAAAATATGAAATAATTTTTTAAACATTTGTACAACCTTTTATCAAGAAAGGGCATTTTTACTCTAAAATGTAATCCCATCTCAATCAAAAGGCTTTCCTCGGTAAAAAGTTTTGTTTATTTATATTAAAAACTGGTCTGGAAAAACTTAATTTTAAATTTGAAACAAAAGGCTGTTTCTTGCACAATGGATTGTTTTAAAGTGCAATGAATTCCTACAAATGCTTTAGGAATAAAATATGCTTACTTAAAAAGACTTAACATATTTCGAATGGAATTCCATAGCTATCCTATTTTTCTGTTCTATAAAGTGCAGAATGTCTTTGAAGAATTGACAGCAAATTTACGAGTAATCTAATTTGATGTTTGAATAAAAAGTTGAAAAAAATTTACTTAAAACCGAATTTATTTAATATTTCTTTTACCATCAAATAGTATTGTGAAAAAAACCTTTACTGGTTTAACTAAAAGTTAGAGTGAAAAAAAAACTAAATGCGAAAGCTATAAAATGAAAATCCGAAGCGGAAGTTGCTTTTTACCTTTCAAAATTGATTGAACTGAGTGTTTTACTTTGCAAATGTTCTTTGGAAAGGAAGAAAACGGGAAACTGGTAGAAACTTTTCTGGTTATTCCGTTTTTTGTGTTGGGGAGACCGTGGCTTGTTGGTATAGTGTTTGGTTTTTAATTTTTTTTTCAGAAAAAATTTCAGCTAATATAACCACTACTGCTGATAGTGGAACTCTTTGGGTAAAAATTAATGAAGAAAAAATCACTAAAATAGTATAGTTTAATCGTTAAAATATTGTTTACGAAAATGTTCGAACTATGCTTAAACTAAAGTTGTGTTAAGTTGGCATAGCATGTCATTGTGATAGGATCTAAGCAATAATGCGAGTTAATTAAATTAAATGCACTTTAAAACTTACATTTAATATAAAATAAGAAAAACTAATAAAACAAAACAAAAAGAACATAGAAATCTTAACGCTTCATGTCCACCAAAAAAGTAGGGCTATCGTTTACGGATTGATTGCTTTAATATGAGATTGTGTCCTTGACATCTGTCCATCTCCAAAGTATGTGTGTTTCTCTCCAATGTGTGTTTTCACCGTTATGGTTATATAAAATTTATCGCCGTCGATAACCACTGTCTTTCCTATGCCAACATGCCCCACGACTTAAATGCCAACTTTCCTCACCAAGACTTTTCAGTCAAGATGGCTACCTCACTCTTCCATATAAGTTTTACAAACATTTCCAGTACATGAATACAATTGTTATTAGTCACTTTATCCAACACAACAATTAAAAACGCCTCAACATATTCTAGGATTTTTTTGGAATTTTTAATCCGCTAAAATTATTGATAGGGTAAAAATTAAGGGAAAACAAGAATAGCATGTTTTATGCTAAAAAGTTGTGTCGTACTCGTAAATTAAAAAAAAAATGTTACATTTGATTAATTATAGCAAAACATTAATGTTCATTTTCATCTGCTATAAAATTCCTGACAAGATAATTTATCTATCGTATTTTTAAACAATTTTTATTAAATGGTTTTAACTTTTTTATTCTTATTCCTACAGTTTGTTGATTTTCTAAGCTGTAAATACCTAAAAAGCAACTGTTGTTTCTTGGGAGTTATAAAATCTACCTGTCTAAACAGATTTTTTAAGTAATCTTTCTCGTAAGCGATTTTATAAATATTTCACTATGAATTAGGTTATTTGTTCAATTTAGATTTTATGACACACACAAGATCCAAAAATAGACAGTGTATTAGGATTGATTAGAAAAAGGTATTTCTGAACTCCTCCAGTCTCTCATTGAACAATCGAATATGGGGCTTGAACAAACACAATGATGAAAATTATATCAGTTATTTTAATTTAATTTTACTAGCGTCATATTTTATACTATGAAAAATATTTTACATAAAAAGCGTTCTGTCTATAAATGCCAAGAAGTTGATTGTAGGATTTTATTCTTCTTAAATATCAAAAAAAAGGCTCTCTTACAATGTCTAGTAAAGCACTATTTCGGATTAACAGTTCTCCATTACAGAATATCAGTCGAATTGGGCAATTTTATATGAATGCGTATAGAAAGAACAATAAAATAGCGCTTGATAAATTTTAAAATAAAACCTTAAAATAAATTATGGTTGCGCTCTATTGTACTTCAATCTCAGTGTCAGAGCAACTTACGACATACCATGAAGACTAGTATCAAAAGCGCCATTTTCAAGATTTGACTGTCCTGTCTTGTCCTTTGAAATCTTCTCAAAGTGATGATTTTTGGTCAGTAAATAATATAATAGCACCCCGAAATTTTTTCAAATATTCGGCACTTTATATATTCAGGGAAGAAAGTTTGATTTTATTAACAAACCAGAAACAAATGTGCAAATTTGTTTAACTATACCGAAATTGGTAAGTTATCCTCTAACTGTACACATTTAGTACCTATATGACAATCGACCAGTGAACAAAGGGCAGTTAAATGAGTGGCCATTTATCAAATAAGAAAACAAAAGAGAATACAGTAGTGATTCAAGGTGCATGCATCTTGCACCGACAGAAACTAAAAAAATGTTTAATGCAGATATGGAAGTACAGAAATCTATATGTCTAGGATAAGAAAGATTCCCCCGTCCACCGTAACGGAAGCACTCAAACTCACACACACACTCAGGAATTCACCATAGTGATTGTTAATGATAACATCATTTATCCATTGTGACTGGTTATCAGTGGATGGTTTTTATAAGCGGAAAACATTAGAGAAGACAGGTTGTAAAGGTCACCCGGAAAGGAATACTTAGTTGTAAAGGTCACCCGCTCCGCACACACACGAATAATGTGAATTTCTCTTAATTTCGGGTAAATATGAATAAAAATGAACCTCGTCTGGATAAAAAACAATATAATGGTTTGTTCGTAAAAAATATTAGGTGTTGTGTAATGGTAATGGTAATTTTTATTTGACGTCGTACTAGAGCAACACAACGGGCTATTGGGAAATTTTATTAAGGTTTCTGTCTTGCGGCCCTCATTATTATCTGACGTGGTTTAACATTACACGAGGGTGTCCTCGAATCTTTTCCTTTGGTTTTAACATTTACGCTGCGGCAGTTAGAGAATGTTTACCACTAAAATTTCGTTTACACCAGCAGCATGGTATTGATCTGAGTACGGTGGATGTTATCCTCCTTTTCAGTGACCGTTGGCATCGCCTTTTTCCTTCTTTCGTTCGGTACCCTACCCTGTCGACCGTGAGGTGTGAATGCTTTCGAGAAAGGCAGAAGTTCGCACCGGTGATATCTATCTCATGCCAAACGATACGCCAAATAATACTATGAAAGGGAAACGTGAGTCGTAAATGCCACTCAAGTTAGGTAATTAGGTAAAAGGGGTTGGACATGCAGGCGAAAGAGCCGTTCCAGGAGAGGATTGAAAAAATAAAGGTTAATCCCGAACCGTTACCAATAGCCCGTTGTGTTGCTTCAGCGCGACGTTAATTAAAATACTTACCCGCGACCCATAGTCAACCCTCTAGGGTTTAAGACCTACGTACTATTTAATAAGTGCTCACAGAATTACTCGAAAACACTGAGTTCTGAAATTTTCTGCACATAAAATCATAAGTAGTATCTTAAGCAGCGTATGGGGCCACGGTATCGCAGTTGGTGAAGTTGCGAATTAGTTTGAGTTTGAGACTATATCTCCAACTAAAGACGGTCGAGTACGTGAGGGCTGGTGCGCTTTAAATCTGTAGTAGCCTCAAATATATATACTCACGTTGGTGTGGTGTGGAAATTTGGAGAGTGCGGCACCATCTCGGAATTGACCTCATCATCTGACCGTGTTTCAAAATTACCAGATGTTGTCCTCGGACTTTCTTTCTCGGTCTTGATCCCACTAAATTCAACTACATGAAAGTAGAAAACGATAAAAATACTCATTTTCTGGACATTGCTAACCACTCACACACTCGTTTAGGTAATGAATTAACGAAACTCATTTCATGTTGCTGGTAATAACAAGAGAAGGCAACGAACACGTGAAGTGGTCGATGATTTTGCTGTATATATGTATGACGCTGAGTATAACTATGCTCAAGAATGCGTGAGCACACTCTAAGATATGATTTCGGAATTATGCACCCAGCTGTCACAAGGAAGCGAAATATATATTGCTTTCGGGACTGCTTTCTTATTTTTATATAAACAGTTTCACCATGGCACCGTGATTGAAATGAGGAAATTTGAGACTAACCACGCATGTTGGATCTTTCATGTTACATAAATTATTGATTTATGTTCCTAAATGCAGGTAGTACCGACAGTAATTTATTCCTTTTTGAAGCGTGATAATTAGATCTTTTGTTTAGGGATAAAAGATGCTGTCGTAAAATATGGGAGATGATAAGTTATTGTTTATCCTGGATATAAATAATATCATTATGCTATATTCAGTGTTATAGTGTAGATATTTTTTACCCCTTGAACAAAGAAGAAAAGCTTTTGAGACTACGTGTAACGGATTTAAAATTTTCTGTGAAAAAATTATAAAACTTTTATGTAAGATTGTATATTTTAAGTAAGATTATATAAGTTTCTATATTTAACATTACAAAAAGTAACGAAAATTTTACATTTTTAGCACCTGAAAAATTATACACTGATTGTTGTCTGATCTCACAATGTCAAGGATGTCTCCGTTATACAAATATGAACACAAATTTTAAATTGGAATTGAAAAAAGAATGGACTTGTTATTTATTATACATTTATGATTTATTAGCCAATAAACTAAACATAAAAACAAACTTGGTAGTTTTTGTAAATTTAGTTTACCAGCTTATAAATCCTGAACGTCAAATGATATATAGTTATCTAACTAGAATAATAAAAGTACTATGCAACAACTTTAAAGTTGATTTAGTGTTATATTCGACATATTTTTACTCTTATTATGACATTACTAGTCGATATCTTAACTCTGTTTATCATTTTTTCTATAAGAATATAAATTTGTATTTGTTTAGATCTTTTGTATATTGCCACATCAATGTCTCTTTTTAGCTTTTAAAATATATCTAATCATCAGTGTTTATTTCAATGTACTCTAACACAGTCAAAGTAGGCATGCAAAGTGTTACAATATACGGTTGACGCCGGCAAAAGAATTTCAAGTAGAATTCAAAATTATGTAACCACATTTAACTCTCCTGTAGTTCAGGCTTACAAAACTTTAACCCTTTGAGGGGTTTATCTACACCTATCGAATCTTCAGTCTGCTATGCATGATTTCACACCAGTTTTGACCTTTTTAATCTGTCCTATGTTTCTTTCAACCAACACATGTAAATATATGTGTTTATTTAATCTTTGTGTTTGCTGTCGGGTAAAAACAATTTTTTACTCGTTAATCTCATGACACTCAGATGGTTAAGAATTACAAATATATCACAATCTACCACTCAACTTTTAAAATGGCCGAACAAATTTGCGACAAAAACGTTAGAGTTAAAGTTCCGCGACTCGTTAGGGAGATAACATAAAAATAAGAAATTTATGAATACCTGAAAACTTCACAAGCCTTCAGGGACTCAAATACTTACCCTTCCGAAGTTCTCGGTCCGGTGACAAATTGTCCTTTTCTGCGACAAACGAGATTACGCTGCATAAAATAGAACGCATCGCTCGTTTCTTACAAAACCGATGCCATTCAAGCACCCCTCTCCTCCTTCAGAGATGCAAAGTTCTTCATCGAATTCATTTTCCGGACCGCAGAGGAAGTCAGGATCGAGGACGGGATCTTCGTCACTTTCCGCGGACTTCTCGAAGCAGCGTGAAATGGAACTCCACCTGAACTGTCCTCACAAAGGAAGGACGCTCCGTGCACAAAAGTCTCGAGGGTCTTCTCGCCCTCCCCCCTTTATTTGCGAAATTATTTAAGACCAATGATGAAAAATGTCTGTTCCGTCGAGACGGGTTTTGTGCTTACTACGTCTTGAGCACTTGTCCTGGAGGGGTACTTTGGAAGCGTCGAGATGCTCAGGTGTGCAGAAGAGAACGAGTGAGGCAAAAGAGTGTTTTAGTTACTGGAGCGCATTATGAAATCGCCTTGTACGCAAGCATATAAAAGTATTAACGACTCGTTTTTTATTTGGCGTTTCCTTTTTAAAAACGAAATTCTTACGTGCATTTGGAATAAGTTTGAAAACTCAGTATAATCGCAGAATCTATATATATAATTCTCTTACGTGGCACTCAAAAAAGACGTTATTTGTAATCGCGTTTTGGCAACACTGTACGATTGTTTGTTTATCGCGAAGTCTCGCGCATCGATTGAATTTATAGCGTTATCGGATGAAATTTTATTGAAAAAAAAAGGAAATTTTAATGAGCCGTTGCAGTTAGTTTATAATAGAAATCAAAGAAAGCGGAGGATCTTTTCAGGGCCATTTAAAAAACGGTCCCTTTCAGGGCCAACAATTATAGTTCAACAAGACACTTGCTCTACAACTTTCGGCAACAAACTCAATGAAAAAGTGTGGGTCGTTTGAGTGCTGGGAAAATGTACACACAAACAACATGCTGGGTATTCAATTTCCAAAGCAACGCTCACATTTCGAGTCAAAATCTGCACAAAGTTTTCATTTGAATTCTGATTTTAGAGATACTGTATATATATTTTCTGTAATACAGCAAATTTAGATTTGAAAAAAAAATTTTTGGTAACATATTTTGTAAACAATCCCTTCTGCTAGGACACATGTCTTCATTGAGGCGTGCGAAGCGAACATAGGTTCGCGCAGCGAACCAATGAGGATTGCGAAGCAATTCTCCGGGGGTTGGCGAGCGTTAGCGAGCAGGGGGCAGGCCCTCTAGCATTCTTTAATTTTCTTAGGCCCTCTAGCATTCTAAAAAGTTCAGTCATTTTGTTGTAATATGTTCAGTTTGTAAGAAAAGCGGGATTTTGTTTTGAAATTACTGCTACCGCAGGTAGGTAGGTATTTTAATTGACGTCGTACTAGAGCAAAACAACGGGCTATTGACGACGGTTCGGGATCAGCCCCCGAAGGGAAAAATCCGAAGACAACACCACGTAATTGTGAATCCCGGTCAAATGACGAGGCAACATCTGAGCAGGCACCCCACTCTTTAAACTTCCACACCACGCCAAAGTGAGGACATTTGAGGCACGACATAATAACGTGCAACTACGCCTTTTGTACACGACGGTCTTTGGTTGAACTCGAACTCGATATCCTCCGGTTGCTAATCCGATTATCTTCCAACAGGGCTACAGCGTCCACCTGTTACCTCTGGAGGGTTATTCCAAGTGATTTTAACGAGGTAAAAACCTGACCAATTTTCTAATGACGATATATCTGGGAGATCCTTTATTGACTACACATCTTGATCTTAGAAAGAGACTGATAATACCTTGATTTCGTCATCATAAACAAATGACGAGATATGTCGTCAATTGTCAAATTGGTCAGATCTTGATGGATGAGATATTTCGTCGAAATCACATCGAGGTTTAAAATATTAAGACAATGACAATTCATTAAAATTTATAAACACACAGTCGCTATTTAAATTCTAACTAAGACATAATTATTTTATTTTTGCAGTACACACACATTACATTCGTGTGGGTTTAGTTCACTTATTAGTTACTGTTTTTACGATGTACGCAGAATCTCCTCTGCAAAAAAGATTAAGCTCAAAATATGTGGATTTTGGGAAACATGCAATTTACTTTTACTTGTTTTAATTTTACTTTGGAAGAGGTTAGCAAAACTTTATATGCTAGACTTATTTTGCTACGCACGCATGGAATGTCAAGAATCCCAAAACTACCAATTAGTAAAATTATTACTTATGTGTGGGTTTTTCTATAGATCCAATTGTAGTGAGTTCTAGTGTTTTGGAAACCTTCTTCGTAACATCGAAATGTAAATTTCTTAAATTAAGCAGATGAAGTTAGAACAGTTTTGATTCAGTTTTTCATCATATTTAGAAGTAGTACGACACTTCCATTTCATTTTAATTTGGACCTTAATTTTTAAAGGCGTAATAATAATGCCTAATTGCACATACAAGGATTAACAACACTTCTGATAATTGTTGTAAGACAGCGAACTATATATAGAAAATTTTAATAGAGTATGTTTCTGGTATAAATGACACTATTTTCTCTTTATATCAAATACCTATCTGAATATTAATTTCATAAACTTATCAAATAAACTGCTAATTGCTTTCAGTTTTTGCACACAAAAAAATGAAAATTGGAATTTTGGATTATATAAGTGTTGTTAAGGAAACAATAATACAGTAAATAGCCTTTCTAAGATAAGGTTTTCTTCCCATTCTAATACACGTAAAATCAAATTCTCAAATCTGATTTGAAATGCAACTACGAGTCTATGTAAAAGACGGCGTGACTTGATCCACTGAAGCAGAAACTGAACTCTCGGTTCGATACAACAGAAGCCTTTACACCCAAATTGATGTTTCAATCGATTGTGAGAATTATATATATAATTACAAGCCTCTGTCAGCTTGAGAGTAACCTTTGAAACAATGGATCCTTTGCCTATTTTATTCCTAAATTTGGCGTTGTTCCCAAATTTACACTTCAATTAAGGGTCAATTTCGGGAATCTCGTGTTAAGAGTTTCATCAAGATTAACTATGACAAATTTACCTACATTTTCTATAAGACTTCATACTTTAGTAATGAATTGATTAAAAGCGCTCTGCTTGATTTTAGAACTTTGCGATTTGTGTGTAATGCAACCGAAAATCTGTTTAGTTTCACAACTAGATAAGTTATCAATTTTTAGTTTTAAATTTTCAGATCCAATTTAACTACTTAAAAAGCTGACATAATTTCAATATGAAGTATGCTCTGGGCATTCTCAATAAATAACATAGTCAGTCACTGAATAAAAACTACGAAATGCAAAAATTTAAAACAAAACTTTCAGAAAGGATAAAAAGACTTTCTTATTGGATGGCTGCTTGATACTTAAAAGTTTAAGATAACGGAATCTTTTGAATAGAGAATAAACCATTGAAAATATTTCAAAGATTTTGAAACTTGAAAATTGCTAGCGTGTAAATTTTTTAAATTGTCGTAACACATATTGCCTGGTGTCAATTACTGCTGAGAACGAAAAGAGCTGTATTGAACTTATTTCAAATGTAGTTTATGAGTTTTTTTTATAACTAAAGGTAGTTGAACACATAAATAGTGAATATAATATTTTTTCTAAAGTTTCCTTGCTGGGGTAATTTTAGTTAACGTCGTACTAGAGCAACACAACGGGCTATTGACGACGGTCCGGGATCAGTCCCTCAAGGGAAAGTCCTTGCTGGGGATCAGCTTTGTGGTCTTTTTTCAACCTTTGGCACACACACACATCTACATTCCAGGTTCACAAAATTAGAATAGAATCCAGGCAACCCAAATTATACGCATGTCCATTCACTGATGTAATGCTAACGAAGATAGAAACTACACCGAAAGGACAAATTATTATATCCATCTATCCAATAATTTGAGTATCTCCTTTTGTTTTAACACGGTGAGGATGCTTAAATAGCATGAGCTAATGACACAGATCACCATGGGTACAAGGAAAACCAATCAATCCCATGTAAATGTTTTCTATTTTACCGCATAACGACGCTACGCCTGATTGCATTTACCTAGTCCGCATGACGGAGATCGGATGCTTCGTGTTGTTTAAGTCACGAATTCTCTAAGTTTGTGGCGTGACATACTAGCGGAAGGAGAACCAATTTTTAGGGGGTCGCTAAAAATTGTGAAGTCAAGTTAGAATGATCAAGACCCTACGAGCATGATAGTAAAAAATACTATCAAATCACGTGTTTGGTAACCTAAGTGATATACTGTCATATTTTCTGGGGGTAGACATACCAACTGCACTACTGCAGCCGCAGTAGTGCAGTTGGTAGATTCGCAACAGTTGGGTGGCGAGTTCTTATCTCGATCCAAATAAAAGCAGCAGTGTACGTGGCCTGCTTGTGCTAATTAAATCTGCTGTGGCTCCAAATGTCGGTAGGTAAGCAGTTGAATTGACGCGCATTGAAGCAACAAAGCGGGCTATTGGCAAACATCCGTGTGACGTTATTCGTCACATTTCTTCATTGATATTTTTTTACGTTGCATTCTAGCAACCCTAAAATTATCCGCGTCAGCCACTCAGGGTTACTAGGTTCTTTTCCCAGCTGGCAACACGGGATAATACCGAAGCGGTGCTTTTTAAAAAGCCGAGGAAGGAACTTTTCAGGACTCCGGAGTTGGCCGTACGATTAAAGGTGGCGGTACTTCGTTTTGGTTTTTTTTTTTTAACGGAAGTTTTCGGACTCCAGCCTTTTTCTAAATTATAACTCTTGCCGGACCTCGCAGAATCCCTGGACCCTAGTTCTGAATCTAAATAAAGAAGTTGTCATATTAGTTTTGTATCCTTTTTCTTCTGAAGTTTAATATTGTTCGACATGATGCAGGTAAGACTTGTAAACCTTGCTTGAGATCGACTGGAGTCAATCCCTCTGGTCCCTTGCTTTTGGGCACAGTGCAAAAATTGTACTTATTGTTTTACTATATCCCGCTATATCACAATCCGGAATCAAAGGGAAAGATCCGAGTGTAAAAACTATTAGTTTGAATCACGGTCAGAGAACGAGGTCCACACCTTAGCTGTCCACCCACACCAAGCCAGCGTGGGGAAATTTGAGGTCACGACTGATTTCATGAGCACCATCCCCCAAGTACACAACGGTCTTTTGTTGGATTGAGTTTCAATTTCGCAACCTTCCGTCTTCTAATACCAGCGTGGTCAAATATGTGTCTATCACGCCATAATACCCAACTAAACAAACAACAGGTTTCTAATCATCGACTCTATCAATAGTGCTGCCTCGCTCGCTCACATAAATGAATTTCATTCTTTAAATGAAATGTTTGTCTTTTTGGAGTAAATATGTGGTATCTTTATATGACCTGTGTCTTGAATGTTTAGTATGTATATTAGATACTACATTATACGCAACCAATGAATGATTGGGGTAACCACCTTTGGCGTTTCCGACTCTGGCTTTCGGAAGAACCCCAACTCTTATGCTGGATAGCAGCAATTGCTTATTCGCTGCTATTTCAACCTATTATCAACTGTGAAAATAATACGTTCCAGGAACAGAAAGACGTAATTTATTTTAGTATTACTTATCAATGAAAAATAATAAGATTTAAAAGTTCTGACATTCACTTTTGAGAAAGATATCTAATTCTTATGCTGGATAGCAGTAATTACCCCAACTCATGATGGATAGCAGTAATTGCTTATTCGCTGCTATTCCAACATATTATCATCTGTGCAAATAATACATTCCAGGAACAGGAAGACGTAATTTATTTTAGCATAACTTGTCAATGACAAATAATAAGATTTAAAAGTTCTGACATTCACTTTTGAGAAAGATATCTTAAACAGAAATTACCATATCGAGTTGGTGTGTAAGAGAGATAATAGCACGCGCACGTACGACTTTATACTTGGTTTCGAGCAGAGCTGTCAGAGGACAGCAGCGTGCGAACGTGCTTGAAATTTGCATAGTGATTGTTACCACAAGTGAATTGAAATCATATCTCTTAGTAGCAAAAAGCCCGTTTTGTCATCTATCAATGAAATGCTCTTCTATCAATTAAATCACCAGTCTCTAACCAGTTAAGTGGTTCTTCGGGATTCAGTGTATTCTTATTTAATTTAGTTTTATTCTTTTCGATTAGTTAAGAATTTGAAACGCGATTCAGCTATAAACGCTGTGTACGAGGATGATTGTTACTCGTTAAATATGTTGTATTCTCACGTTGTCGTGATGTGGAAATTTGTAGAGTGGGGTTCAAGCTAAATACCATGTAGTCATCTGGCCGTGATTCAAAATTATGATGTCCTCGGCTCCTTCCCTTCGGAATTCATCCCGTAGCGTTACCAATAGCTTGATGTGCTTGCTCCAGTGTAACGTTAAATGAGGGTCTCCACAATGCTATAAATGAAGAGTGATTGCACTCCTCACTAATACGTGGGAGACCTTGTCAACCTTCAATCTGACATATCGCACCCCGGCAAGAAAAGTGACACAAGCAAAATAAAAATTGATGTTATGTCATTGAAAAATATGTAGGAGGTGCCCCAGCGTGTTATGTTACTATTCTATGGAATATAATAGAAGTTACCACCATAAATACTTACCTAAAATTTAAAAGAGAGAAGTTTATACTATCAATATCAGTTTTATATAGTGTTCTTTAAGTTGACGTTTCTCAAATTCTGCTATTTTGAGTTAGGTCACTTTTCTTTCCGGGGTGCGATATGTCGGGAGTTAAAGGGGTAACCTGTGGTGACAAAAATGACAAAAAAGTGTTCCGTTAATTCAACTACCTACTTCCATTATTTAATGCATTTTCCGTCTGTTTATTCGTATTTGGTCAAGAAGTAGACGGCTTTTTCAAATTGACTGGTTTTTGTAGCTTTTAATGTGAATCAATTGTATTTTGGCTGTCCGATGGATCTAATGGTCCTAATAACCTTATGGAGCACGACGTAGGCTCTCTTGACTAGCTCGATGGTTAGGATTATAAGAAACCGCTCTGCTTGTTTTCAGTGATAAGTTCCATCACATTCCCATGCGAAAAATAATATTCTCATGTCTTATACTCAACTTCGATTTTGTCTTTCTATTCTCTACAACCAATGTAAATGTGTATCATCTACAGAGAATTCATTACAATACATCTTTTGATAAGTGAAAAGATAAATCCAGCCCAATATACAAACAAACAAACATTCATTTCAGCATTCCTATACATTCTACTTACCAAAAAAAAAATTGTATTACCACTGCTGCCAATCGTGTTTCCCGAAAACTCTTAATTCAAACTCTAGTTAAGGATAATCTATTTGGAGATAGAAGGGAACAGGATAACGACTCTTTGATCCATTTGACGACCAACCGGTATAGTGGTTAAGGTGTTAGCCTCTAGATCGGAAGGTTCCTGGTTCGAATCCGGGTCCGGGCATGGATGTTTGTAAACGTATGGTGTAGAGGCGGCTGGTGCACCTTAAATCTGTCGTGGCTGAAAGTTCTCACGTTGGGTTGGTGTGGAAGTTTGGAGAGTGGGGTGCCAGCTCAGGTCATCTGACCGCGGTTCTAAATTACGAGGTGTTCTCCTCGGATCTTTCCCTTAAGGGACTGATCCCGGACCTTCGTCAATAGTTCGTTGTATTGCTCTAGTACTACGTTAACTAAAATTACCATTACCTTTAATCAATTTATTGCGGTTTGCTTTTTCCTAATCTTTCTCTATCCCGTTAAGACCCCAACTACACACATTGCAAGGATGAAAGTCTTACATAAACTTCCAACCTCTGCCATGCTCTGCTTGGTTTCAATGAGAAGTTGGATCACATCCCCCCCCCCATGCGGAAAATAACATTCTCATGGCATATACTCGATTTCGTCTTTTCTGTTCTTTAAAAGCAATGGAAGTTTGTATCATCTGCAGAGAATTCATTACAACGCGAAGTTTTATAAGTGAAAAGATAAATCCAGCCCAGTATACAAACAAACATTACCTCCATGCTTCATTTGAGCTTTCCCGTACTTTCTACTTACCAAAAGAAATAATAATTCCGTATCACCACTGCTGCTAATCGTGTTTCTCGAAGACTCTTAATTCAAACTCTAGTTAAGGATAATAGGATAATCTGCTTGGAGAGAGAAGGGAACAGGATAACGTCTCCTTGATCAATTTGATTGCGGTTTGCTTTTTCCTAATCTCTCTATCCCGTTAAGACCCAACCACACACATTGCAAAGAGGAAAGTCTCTCATAAACTTCCAACCTCATCATTTTACGCGTCGGCAGTTATCGAATTAGCGCTAATTAATCATTATTTCTACTTAACTCGCCTCTCCATTCACGCCCTGTGATCATCTCTCTAATTCTTCGGGGCTCCTTCCTCTTTTTTCCCCGATTATCCCGATTCACAGAGAGGCCGGAAAGGCCCGAAGACTGCGCTGTTATATATATATATCTACAACGTATTCCTGTCATAACAGGCAGTGTGGGGCTTTTACGTCCAACAAAGGGAGTTCAGAGAGAGAGAGCGTAAATCGGAAATCAGATAGTGCGAGTAAAAGAGCAAAGGCAATGGAGAGATTTTTCCCGATGATTTCGCTTGCCTTCTGGTTAGATGATAAGATTGTTAGAACTGTGTTCTGCCGAGAGGTGGATGGGGGGTGGATGTGAAAAAAAGATGAAAAGGATGAGTTGAGAAAGACTCTTTTGGGGTCAGATGTTAGAGTCGGCGGATCGTGAAAGAGGAAAAAGCGTTATGGGATGCGAGTAGAAGTAATAGGGCTCAGGGATGAGTAATGTTATTCTGAGTGATGGTGGAAGCTTTAGTTTGAAGAAATGTTCTTTTGATGATGACGTAAGGGGGTGAGGGAGGGTATCGTGTTTCTCATTGGCGGGGAGGTCTTCGCAGATGATGGAGCGGGCGAATTAAAGGGTGCTTCTTTTGTGCGTTCTGGTACGTGATGGGAAGAATAAAGTAATTGTTCGAATTTGAAATTTATGAAAGGAAATAGTGTGGAGGTCTTCCTTTCATCTTCGTTGACAGAAGTGTTGGGAAAAGTTTAATATGACTAATGATTGAAAATTAATGACTAAAAAATTAATCATTGGTAATTAGTGACGATTGATTAGTTTTAGTCACATTTCACGTTATATGATGATTGATTCAGTTTCAGTTTTAATCACGTAATCTAACGAAAAACGAGAACTAAAATTATGTCTTTGTTTGGAAACCATTAAAAATAATTTTGCAATAAAATAACTACCCACTGACATGTTGAAGGGAAAATATTAGAGTAATATGAAAAAGACGATTTTATGGTTATTCGTTGGTTTATATTTTACGGTGTATGAAATTCACGTGACAAAACTAAAGTTAATCAAATATTTTGGTGAAATTATTTTGCTTCATAGGTATGACATTTTTTATTTTGTTCCCGATACGACAAAATCATGCAAATTGTAAAAAGTAATTTAGTGTACCTCTTTTATATAGAAAATCGGTAACAATATCGTTAACATTAAACTAGTGAATGCATGATTAATGACTATGTGATTTAATTATTATAGTGATTAATGTTTTAATCATGATTAATTTTAGACATTATTGATATTTTAGTTAACTAGTTCAATAAAAAAACTAACATTCAATTAAAAAATTAGTTTATTACGCCCAACACTGGCTTAACAGCCACGTAGCTATTGCAAAAATGCAGTTTATTTTACATTATTCGTTCAGAAGTAATAATACTTTTTATCTGAAATATATGAAAAATGGACTTGTTTGATTGGAACTGAGAGAGAAAGAGAAAGAGAGATAAATCAATTCTCTTGAGCAGTATGCGTTATTAAATTGAATTGGATAAAATATTACATTCCATTAAAAAATTCTCGGATTTAATTCATGCTTAACTCATCAATAAAAAGTGTTCTTTTGTGCAGTTAAGCTAAGGTTTCCTATGTGGCCGTCGCTTCCAATTAAGGCTTTCGTAATTGAACATCCTAATAACCTCAATAGCAATCATGATTGGTGTAACGACTAAGGCCGCGTCGGCACGCTTTTACATCGTTGCTTCTCCGGTAATAGAATTTCGTGCTCTGAGGCGAATTTCATTTCTACTCTAAAGATGCTATCTACCCATTACTTCAATCCATTTTCCATGAGCACGTACCTTGCGCCGACTTAGGTAATGTGAATAATTGAGTAAAGTGACTCGTAATTGCTTGTATACGTATCGTCGACTGAATATTTTGCTACACATGTGGTTCGGTAGATAGTTTATTAACGTCGCACTGGAGAACAGAAAGGGCTATTGGCGACCGTACGGGATCAAACACGAAATGAAAGATCCAAGGACCACGTCTCATCATTTTGAGACCCGGTTAAATTACGAGGTCGACACTTGAGCTGGTACAACACTCTCCAAACTTCCACACTACACCAACATGAAGACATTTAACGTCACGACAGATTTCACTTGTACAAGCACCCGTGTACAAGCACCCGTGTACACGACGGTTTTGAGGTGGACCTACTTACGAACTAACAGGCCTACGGTTGCTAATCGGTTGTTCTTCCAATTGGGCTACCGCGGACAAATATACACTAATCTACAATAATGGACAATGTAAACAGGTAGCTATAATGCCCCCCTTGGAAAACTATTAAATAGGGGCTACCTCACGCTCTCGCTCTCTCTGTATCAAATACTCACGTCGTTTTTTATCAGTTACAGACAAAATTCCATTTATCCTTTAAAATAATAAATAGTTTAGAGCACAAAATACACTACCCTACAGTAATGGACCGGACAGCAAGATGTGATGGTTTAAGGGAAATAATACAGGCTTTAATAGGGGGATGGCCCCCAACGTACTGCAATTGCACTAGCAACCCTTCTGGGCTTACTTTCAACAAGGTTTTAATACATAGTTATGGGTATTTGTGTCCATTCCTGCTGCAAGAATGTCGCCAGCTCAGCTGTAGATTTCTGATGGAGTTCCCTGGTCCTCAAGCGTCACTCTAACGTGTCCCACAAATGTTCTATAGAGTTTAGGTCTGGACTCTGAGCAGGCCAGGGAAGACGTTTTACATCGATATCTTGATATCACTGCTTGACAGAGGTTACAGCATGACACGGAGCGTTGTCGTTCTGGAAGTAACATTCGTCCATTCCATAAAATTTCCAGAGTGTTGGAAGAACCTGATTGTCCAAAATGTTCATGTAGGCGTCAGCGTTCAATTTACCAAGAACAAAATGCATAGGTCCCAGGCCATGCCACGAAAAACACCACAAAACAAGTAGTCGGATTTTATGCAAATCCGCTGGCGTCGGGTCCATTATTATAGGGTAGTGTACACTTGGGAGTTAACACGTTTAAGCCTTGGAATATGACAGTAGATAAAACATGTTTTGTGAAGCAGTAATTATTTTCGATTATCACTCTTTCAAGCTTGGCTTAAGATAAATTGCTCTCGTGACATTTGGTAGGTGGGTATTTAATGAGCGACTCAATGGAGCGACACCACGGACTATTGACAACGTTCCGGGATCAAACCCGTAGGTAAAGTACCGAGGACAGCAACACATTATTTTGAACCTCGGTGATATGACGAGATCACAACTGAGCTGGCATCCCACTCTCCAAATTTCAACACCCTGCCAACATGAGGACATTTGAGGCGGCGATAGATTTAACGTGCACCAGCTCTACTTGTACATGACCGTCTTTGGATGGATTCGAACTCGTAATCCTCCGCTTTCTAATCCATTACAACTTCCAACCGGGCTACACCCAGCCTTGAAACTTGGAAACAAATAACTGGGTTTACGATTGCTCAGATCTCTCAATTCATGTCTGTATCTTTCTCTCATCTCATTCATGTGTTCATTTAAAACTTCCGTTTTTGTGTTATAACTTTCAAAACTTGGGCTAGTATGCCAGTTTTTGTTTAAATATAACATAAATCTTGCAATATCAATTAATTTATTTTTATAACTTTCAAGACTTGGGCTAGTATGCCTGTTTGTTTGAATAGAATATAAATCCTGTAATATTAATTTATTTATTTTTATAACTTTCAAGACTTGGACTAGTATGCCGGTTTGTTTAAATAGAATGTAAATCCTTCAATATTAATTCATATATTTTTGAGAAAAAATGGTGATAGAAAAAATGGAACTAGGATATTTATTCATCAGATATTTATTCATACAGATTCTATTGCATGAAATACTAGCTCCAGACTCTCGCAAAGTAGACCCCACAGACCTCCCACAAGGACCCACGAACAGCAAGTAAATGTGATCACTTTTAAGTATGCGTATTTTCCCAAGTGAAACGTGCGCTTCATATTAATCCCATAAAACCCAGCCTTCTTTATGATGGGAAGAAAGAGACTGGCCTTGGTAGAATTCCCTTACCTATTATCTCACTAATCAAAACAAACAAATACACACTCCATATGTCTGTTTCGGGTACAGTCGGTGTTTGCTTGGTGGTTCAGCTGCATCGATTCTGGAGAGTACTTTCAGCGAATTGATGATTGGTCTTGGGTTTCACCGCAGGTGGAAAACCAATCCGAAGAAGTTAACGAATAGGTATTGATTGATATTGCATTTCCACAACCTGTATGGAACGTGACTCTGCTTTTGTGTCGAAGTTATGGGTTTGAAGTAATTTTTCACATATTATCGAGGTTTTAAAATCTTTTTATGCCGGTGGTACAAATTAATAATCTTGGTTGGACCCTTTTTGAAAAGAAAATAGTTTCAAGTATGAAAAATGACAGGCATTTTAATTAACGTCGTACTAGAGCAACACAGCGGGCTATTGACGACGGTCCGGGATCAATCCTCTAGGGAAAGATACGAGGACACCACCACTTAATTTTGCACCACGGTCAGATGACGAGGTAACACCTGATCTGGAACCCCATTCTCCAAACTTCCACTACAACCCAACGTGAGGTCTCTTCGGCCACGACAGATTTAAGGTGCACCAGCCGCTTCTACGCCATAAGCTGACCCGGATTCGAACAAACAACCTACAAACATCCTGACCCGGATTCAAACCAGGAACCTTCCAATCTAGAGGATAACACCTTAACCACCATACCGGTTGATCGGCTGAAAAATGGCAAAGAGGATTGAATCGGTTTGTTTTTTGAGTGCTTGAATCTAATTGAACAAACAATTCTCCTCGCTAATTTGAAAATGTTTCACATTTCTCTATTAATTGGCTCTTAGTCCCTTCGAACTTGGATAAGTCAAAAAGGCCACTGTCCGCGTTTGAAAAGTTTTTACGTAATTGTAATAACCCTGGTTTTGTTTTCTTTGTTATATTGTAATCATTAATTTCTAATGTACATCTCATTATCTCGTATTGTAATCTGTACACAGGTAGAGACATTTTGATCGGAAATTAAAATAGGATGAGGGGGGAAAGCGCGACACCTAAATCTTCAAAGTCCATTTTGAACCAATTATTACTACATTCAAAATTATAACTTGAAAACATTTAATAATTTTACTATCTACTTCCACAATCTTTACAAATGTAATTACACTCTTTGCTTTTTAAGCGTTTCGACGAGATACCTCGTCAAACATCTTATTAGTTTTTCTAATGACGAGTTACTTTGTAGAGACAAAACTTTCCTATAACTTCGAGAAGAATGAAGATCCAAAGAAGAAAACAAATTGCTTTTGCAGAGAACTGACGACAGTATGGAATAGGTAATTAGAAGGCCGGAAAGAAATAGCGTAACTTTTTCATCCAAAAAGTACTTCATGGTAAAGTTTGGTTAAGCTTATTTATATACTACTGCATAGTCAGTTAATTTTTGTAGTGGTATCTAAGCTCGCCATAGTACTCCCCCTCCAGTATTTAGTGGTAGCCGGAATTCGATAGATGACGTCACTAGTAGAGTGATTGCCATTTGCGTGAGACTGTAAGAGATGTATTAAGATCACATTTGTAATTGTCCTGTACCCGAGTGTGTGTGCCCTTGTAAATTGAAGGCTGAACGGAAATGAATGGAGTGAAGCCATGAAAGGACATGAGCAGTGTCTGCTAACACAGAGCTTCAGGGAGTAGAAAGTGATTAGCATCACTTAGGCGTTTTCTACTATCCATCGTAAGCCATCCATCGAATTTGTAAATGTTTGCGTGCTCAAATCACGTCCATCAGTCACCAATTTAGCAAGCCGGAATGAAATAGTGCAACTTTGTCTACCAAAAAGGACTTCATGGTAAAGTTTGGTTACACTGTTTTATACACTGAAGAGCCAAAACATTATGTCCACCTACTCAATAACGCGTTGCGACTAATTTTGCGTGCAAAACAGCTGTAACTCGTTGTAGCGTTCATGGTCTGTTCTACCACAAATACGAGTCGCCCATTAAAACTTCACCCATAGGATAATAACGCCACCACCAGCCTGTGTATGACCTGCTGTACAATAGGGGAGCAACTGTTCACCTGGCAGACGGCGTACCAAGGCAAGATCATCGACGTGATGATTGAGAAATCGGGATTCATCTGACCAGGCAGCTCTCTTGGTACTCATCCATGGTCCAGTCTCGATGTTCCTGGGCCCACTGTATTCGTAGTTGACGATGACGCTTGGTCAACAGAGGCACACGAGTGGAACGTCTGCTGTACAGTCCCATATCCAACAGCGTCCGCAGAACTGTGTGTTCCGAAACACTTGTGCTAGAACCTGCTGTGTATTGGGCTGTCAGCTGAGCCACTGTCTCGAGTCGATTTTGCTTTACCAAGCGGGACAGTCTCCGACGTCCTTTTCTTTGACGACGTCTGGACGACCAACACCTTGGAGTTTACTGCTGGTGTCACCGTCATTTATCCACTTTGAATGAATACTAGCAACGGCAGATCGTGAACAATCTACCAATCGTGCAGTTTCGGTGATACTCGTTCCGAGTCTTCGGGCCATTACGATCTGCCTTCTATCAAATTCGCTCAGATCAGCAGCCTTTCGCATCACTTGCAAAAGTAAGTGCAAGAATGATTGCTTACCTTCTCCAGCAGCAGTTAAATACCATTCTCACTTAAGCACGTGCCCTCCACGTCATCCAGACGAGTTCATTGAAAAATGTGGGGATGGTCATAATGTTTTGGCTCGTCAGTATATATACTACTGCATAGTAAGTTAATTTGTGTAGTGGTAGTTAAGCTCGTTACAGTACTCCACTTCAAGTATTTAGTGGTAGCCGAAATTCGATACATGACGTCACTAATAGAATGATTGCCATTTGCCTGAGACTGTTAAAGCTGTATTACGATCACACTTGTAATTGTCCTGTATTGTTTTTAGCACCCAAATGTGTGTGCCCTTGTAAATTGAATGCTAAGCGGCATTGAATGGAGTGAAGCCATGAAAGGACACAAACAGTGGAGTGGGTCGAAAAAAGCCAAAAAAAATTTCCATGTTATAATACCGCTGAAAAGTTTCGAATTTTTGAGACTAAAAAGGGGTAAAAAAATAATAAAATCAGTTTGTATCCTCCGGTCGCGCATGTACTCTAAATTTTGCCAAAATTTGGACAAATTTAAATTTTTACGATAATTTTTAACATTTTTAAACTAGCCTCTTCCTGAATTTAATAGCTCCAATTCTTATGTATTACAACCATAGAAAATAATGTTTAAATATTATTTAAATCCATAAGCATCTTCTGGTCGCGCATTGGCTTCAAAATTAATGAAATTTTGAAAACATTTATAAATAAAGATTACAGTAGGTAGATTACAGTTCAAGGGGGAAAATACTAACAACTGACGACTACTAACAACTTACTTCTTGTAAAGATAGCGATACCGACCCATATTTTAAAGTTCTAAAAAAGTTTCCTCTAAACATTGGCAGATAAGAATTATGTTAAAATCTACTACATTACTGAGCGATCGTTATGTATTTTCTTATTGCGCTACCACTGCAATCGCATCAAGGCTTTTACACGACGTTGGGATTAATTACCGATTCTGACGTCTCCCATGTTGTAGACAAAAACAAAATAAGACGAGAAAAACAAATAGGACGAGTAAAACAAAATGTTAGGATTGAATTGTGTGGTAAATCTGACGAATTTCCACTACAAGGTCTCTATTTTGATGGAAGGAGGGACGACACGATACTGGTAGACCTAGCTCATTCGAAAAGGTTCCGTAGTTTAAAAAAGGAGCAGCATTAATCGCTTATTCAAGAACCTGGTTCAGTCTACATAGACCATGTTACTCTAACTTCGGGAAATTCTGAAGATATTGTCAATTCTATTACTTCTTATTTGTCTGCATTTCTCTTGAAAAATTAGCTACCATAGGATATGATGGCACTGCTGTTAATACAGGTTGGAAAACGGTCCGATTCGTCGAATCGAAATACATATGGGTAAACCGTTACAATGGGCAGTTTACCTTCTCCATTTCAATGAACTGCCATTCCGGCATCTGTCTCAATACCTAGACGGTAAATCAATGGGTCCGAAATCTTTTAGAGGCCAATTAGAGTGAAACGCTAAGTGGCTGCGAAAAACATCCAGCGATTGGCTTCAAGAGTATTGGCTGTCAGATCCCCACAATAGACAGAAGTATACTAAGGATCAGCTCTATATACTCGATATTTCCATGCCAATAATGTCGGGATACTGTAAAGAGGATTTGGTTGTACACGATTCTGGTACCTTGTCACACTCGGGGTGGTTGAAAACAGCAAATCAAACTCTCAGATTGTACTTAAGTGAAGAAAGACCCACACATAAACTTCAAGAAATAGTTGTATTTATTTTGAATTTCATACCTGCCAATGTGGTTTAGATTAAAACAAGTAAATATTTTTCAGAGGGATCAAAACTTGTGTACCAATTAATACAATCTTCAAGGTACCTGCCTGAAGATTTTTACGTAATATTGTCGACCCTGTGATCGAACGAAATGGCTTTTTTCGCTCATACAGAACATTTAATGTTGGCCATGACACAAGGTAATTCAAAAAGATAAGAGAGCTCGGACTTCGACGAATTCTAAAGGCGAGACAGTTAGATTAAGGGGACATACGACTGTTAAACCTCGAAAATTTTCGATTTTTTGAAAAAAATATATGTTATTCAACAGTGTTTTCTGAACAATTTAAAATATTCCGCGTTAAAAAATTCCTATAATTATGAAAGTTATGAGCGAAAATGCATCAGCTGTTTAATGTAAACATTGGAAAGTGCCACGCCCTTTTCTTTGACTGACTGAATGCTAATAGCTAGACACACGATTTATACATCAGAAATATATTATTTTTCTTGATGATTGAGAAGAAAAAGTACTACTCAACTCCTCTCTAAAGTTTGTGTACAATTTTCAAACGATTGCTACGCACGTTTATTTTCAAAGCTCTCTTGAAATATCGCTAAATTTTAGCAGTGTGAATTCGTTTTTGGATTTTTGTTGTTTTACTGTTTAGCTTTTGGATTCTTTTGATATGAATTCCATTCAAGTTAAAAGAAAGTCTGGTCAACGTCCTAAAAAGAGACGTTTTTATGGAAATCAGCATTCCAAAAAACCGATCGGATTTGATATCAACGCTCTTGTTTTATCTGATGGTTTTGACTCGGACAGCGAGAATTTCGACGAATCTTCTGTGAATGCCAGTGTATCAGAAAAACCAGAACCTTTCCCCAAAAGTGCTTCCGGGAAAAAAATTGATTTGGAATCGTCTTTTACCAGAACATTTGAAGGAAACATTATCTGTGATAAAGATGTGTTGTTTTCATTCCTGGAAAATAATTTATGTTGCAAAGTGTGTTTTGGTGCTATAAGCATTCTTGATGAAAAAGTGAGTGGACTTTCTTCATCAATTTCTATTACTTGTAGTTCATGTAAAATTAAAGTATCAACTAGAAACTCAAAGTTGCTTGGCCCGAAAAAAAACATTCCTGAAATCAACCGAAGGATGACATATGCCATGCGTAGTGTTGGCCAAGGGTTGGAAGGTCTGAAAACGTTTTGCGGGATTATGGACTTCTATCCCCCTGTTTCGCAAAATGCATACGACAAAATTTGTGCACGTATTGATGCTGCCTCAAAAATAGTGGCAATCGACAGCATGAAGAAAGCCGCTGAAGAAGAGGTTGCTGCTACAAACAGCACAGACATAACCGTGAGTGGTGATGGAACCTGGAAGACGAGGGGCCACACTTCTCAAATCGGTGTTTGCACCGTTATAGGTGCTGACACAGGGAAAGTTATTGATGTAGAGGTTCGGTCGTCAGGATGTAAAGGTTGCAGCATATGGAAAGGGCCTCGTTTTGGCAGTGCCTTCAAAAAGTGGCATGCCAAACATTCCCAAGTGTGTCGGAAAAACCATACTGGCTCATCCGGTAAAATGGAAGCAGATGGGATGGTGAAACTCTTTCAAAGATCTGAAAGTGAAAGAGGTGTGCGATACTTAAATTACATTGGGGATGGGGACTCTAAAACTTTTGTTTCCATATCAGACTGCCATCCATATGGTGAAAATTTCAAAGTGTCGAAATTAGAATGTGTTGGACACGTTCAGAAGCGGATGGGCTCTCGTCTTCGGAAATTAAAAAAAGAGTATGGTGCTAAAAAGCTGCAAGATAAAAAATCTATTTCGGGGAAAGGACGGCTGACAGATAACGTCATCAACCAGCTATCTGTGTACTATGGGAATGCAATTCGTCAGCACTCCAGCTCAGTAAAGGAAATGAGGAATGCCATATGGGCAATATATTTCCATACACGTTCAACTGACGACGAACCTCTGCATAGCTTCTGCCCAGCTGGTGAAATGTCATGGTGCAAATACAATCGAGCAGTAGCAGAGGGAACAGTCGACGATTTTCACCATAAATCTAGTTTGCCACCAGCTGTTATGGACGTGATAAAGCCAATTTTCAATGCTTTATCACTTCCTCAGTTACTAAACCGCTGCCTTGGTGCTTTTACACAAAATGCCAATGAGTCAATGAACTCTCTGATTTGGCAAATTTGCCCAAAGATATCAGGAAGCGGTCGCAGAATTGCTGAAATCGCGGTGCATGAATCGGTTGTACTGTTTAATGAAGGCCGCATGGGTAGATTACAAACTATGCTTAAACTAGGACTTTCTATAAGCGAAAATGCCATCAATGCACAAAAGTTAGCTGACATGCGAAGAATTTTACATGCAGAAAGGAGAGCGAAGGAAAACACGATTTTAAAAAGAAGAAACAAGAGAAGAGCAAAATCGCTCTCTGAACTGACATTTTCTAAAAAGGAAGGCTCAACTTATGAACCAGGTGGATTTTAGCTATTTGGTAAGTTAATCACATAAATTTTTTAAGCCAAAAATTCACTTTAGTAATTGAAAACTTTTAAAAAATGTCTTTTTCGAGAGTAATTATTTTCTTGCACCGTAAATATATATTCCATTTTCCTTCAATTACTAAAAATTTTCTGATTGTATTTGTGAGAAATTTTAATAACAAGTGTAGAGCATAGCATTATACTTAAATTTCACCCCTTTTTAAAGCGCTGAAATATAAAAAATTTATGTTATAGTAAAAAATAACTTTAAAGTCATTTATCTCAAAATGAGTTTTTTTGATGATACGCGCACAATATCTAAAGAACTATTGAATATTGTTACTTGAAATTTTCACAGAATATGTATTATGCTATGTTCTGCTAATTGAACCACAATTTAGCTTCATTTTCTCTTTTAAAAAGTTTTGTGGGGGGGTAGAAAAGTTGAAATTTTAGCTATTTTTAACCTTTTATTTTAATATGGTACATAAAATAGAAATTAGATTTAAATGTGAAAAAATTGTGCTTCAATTCCTTCAACTGACTGTTACGAATACCTAGATACCCAAAATATTGTGTTTAGACCAATATTTTGTCAGTAATCATACGCGTAAGGTGGTTAAATAATATTTTCTTCAAAAATTATACCTGCATTTATTACTCTCTCAAAAAAATACATACCAATATTATGGTTTGTAAAAGTTTTTACTAAAACAGAAAGGACAGATATTTTTCTTGAAAAAAAAAGTTAAGCTCTCATATGTATTGTTTGGGAGATATGAGCTGTCGAATTTGACTGATTTTTCCCCACTTTATCGAGTTTTAAGAGTCGTATGTCCCCTTAAAAGAATAGTTATAGAATAATAGATTATATATAAAAAAAACCTAGCAATTATGAATCTTTTCTCTGCTGTGGTTCACCTGAAATAAATATATTACGCGCAATATATAAAAAGCGTTTTTTGCGTGTCTTTATATTATTACTCGTGTGAAGAGAGTAAACAATATATCTATATGTTGCAAAATGTGGTTGTTAGGCAAAATTTATGTCCTATTAAATAGTCCAAATGGCAAAAAGGTGCAGTTATGTCTTAAAATAAAACTGGTCATTCACTTAATCGGAGCCATGATTACAATCGATGTAATTACAGATTGCTTTCGTATCCTCGGGAGCCCTATAAAAGCGATAAATCAAGTATGGATCGTCTAATTTCAGTCATTTTCGTTCCAAAAACAGGAGAGCGATCATTTAGAACACAAAGGAACATAAAGGGGGAATGGCCGAAGGGTGAATTCCTTTTAGACACAAGGGCATAAAAAGATTCTTTTCCTCATGAGAGTAAATTGAGTAGGGAGCTGAGTATAAATATGCCTATATGAAAGCCTATTCATAGGATAGACAATGTCTATAATTTTAAATTTTATTATACTGTAATCTCTCTACATTCAAAAAAAGTTATCGCCGCCGCCGCAGGATTGAAAACTGTGTTGTTTAGCTCGATTCTTAGACGATTTCCCGAGAAAGTATTGATCGGAAAAAAACAAAATTAACATGGTTTGTTCTTCATCGTATTCCCTGGACAATTATTAACATTTTTTTCCGATGCGGCTATTAGTTTAGGGTTTATTAAGTGTCAAAATTGAAGAAGCGAAATTTCTTCCGCGAGTGTGAGCAAAACACATACAAATTTTCAGTTTTCAGCCGTGAGGTTTTTTTTAAGAGTACCTCTCAAAGTAAATTTTTGCAGCTCGTCGAGTTTTTTTTTTAATTTCAATTTGGTTCTTGATAATATTTTTTTGAAATTCGGGAAAAATCGGGACATTTTTGTTACTTTTTTTTAAACTGCCGTATCTATATCTTATTATTATTAGTTTTTAATTTTTAAAATATCGCAGTATACTTCAGAATGTACTCTTTCTTACGGTACTATTATTTTTGAAATCGGTTAATAATTAAATTGGATGCAATCAAAAGTTGGTCATACAAAATTCGGAATCTTTGGATATTTTCGCTACTTCTTGTTAAACCGTTATATCTACAGCAAAAACCATTATTTTTTAAATTTGAGAACATCATTGAATACATTACATTACACTCTTTCGTATGGTACAATTATTTTTCAAACTAGGGGTTCCGCCTCTGCTCGCTTACGCTCTCCAACCCCGACTTTTTTATAACTTTTTTTTAATAGTAGGGGGCGCCGCCCCCTGCTCGCTTACGCTCGCCAACCCCGATCAGTACTTTCTCGGGAAACCGTCTAAGAATCGGGCTAAACAACACAGTTTTCAATCCTGCGGCGTCGGCGGCAATTTTGTTTTAATATAGAGAGATTGGTTAGTAAATAAAATCGATACAATTAAAAGTTGGTCATACAATTTTCAGAACTCTCAGATCGTAATTTCCGATACAAAACTAAAACTGTCATGGTTTGGTTTAATAACGTAAGGACCATACTTAGTCAAGCAACAGTTTCGAGTAAAACACAAAGCTAACAGTTTCGAGTAAAAAACCGAAATCTGACAGTGGTGTCATCGGATTTTCCCCTTTGGGATCGATTCCGGAGCGTCGCCAATAGTCCATAATAGCCCACTGCTTTGCTTCAGTGCGATGTTAAATAAAATACCTACTTACCTCGAGTAAGAGACATACACATGCAATAAAAGTTTTACTGACATTGAAAGGAGAAATACAACAAGGATTTGTTACTGGAATCGAACCGAGACACGCAAACACGCATTTAATAAAAGTGGTAGGTTGAGTTTTATGACTCAAGGGCCATAATTGGCCAAGCTGCGCCAAGCACAAGACAAAAGACATCAATTAATTGATATGTATGCACACAATGACATACCAAGGACATACACTGACACAGAAGATATAAATACACCCAGGGTGGAATCTAACATTTACCACCTAAAACTCGTAGGTTGGTAGCGCAATGGGCAAACCCATTGAGAAACGGCGGCCCGCATTTAACAAGGATGTGCGAATTTTAAGATTCCTTTCGCATTCCCAAAGGCACCCTAGATGTGAAAAGTAAATTGATTTTGAGATAATCCTGACAAAGTTGATAGTAGTGCACCAGACATGTATACAATTACTGTTTGCAACTCTGACATAAAACATTTACATTTTATCTGTAATTGCCTTTGTTTTCGCAACCATTTGTTATTATTTAATGACAAAAGCGTGATGTTTTCACTTTCGCTTAAGATACTAGCATGTTGGACTTAGTCATCCGGATTAATGTCCCGAAACAATGAAATTCCCAGCCAATACCACATACAAGCTTTCCGTTGATTCTATTCGCCGACTAATGTTTCCACGTGGAAGCGAAAGAAACATTGATGTCAAAATCCGCCCTTGGAACGATTAATCTGTCACGATCGATTACAGCAATAACAGATGACTTATCACTAACAATCAACCCCCTGATAATGAACCTCGGCAGCATTTCGGGGCACAACATGCCGGATTGACGCGCGAACGCAATCGCTTGACGTCACGGACGTTAACAGAGCATCTCCGCTTACACTCTGGAAGCAGTTCAAATTCTGTGCCGTGAAATTAAAACATTCACTTGAAAGAAACTTCTTGGGGCGGTTAATGTGCCTTTTTTTTTTGCAGCCGGAAGGACCACTGATCGTAGTTCTGCAAAGCCGGAAAGCTCAGGTGGAGTGCAGCGTGAGGTGTAATTCAAGACGTTTCATTTAAATTCTGTAAGAGAAGTCGTGGTGAGGGGATTGAGTAAGGGAAATAAAAATCCGCTGTTTTTATTCCGGTCTGAATCTATAAATTTTAGACTTTGTTTCAATGACGCACGCGAAGTGGTATGGCCGTGCTGTTTTGTGGCTATTTTTAGGTATGGGTGTGTCTGGGAGCGGTTGTTGTTTTGTCGTAAATTTAAATACTTGAATAATTAAAACATAAAAGTTGCTTGAGACGAGAAGGCCAAAGTCGTAATTCTTAGTCGAAATGGTTGGAAATTCACATAAATGAAACGAAATGATAAAGCCATCTTGGTGAGAAGTAAATATAATTTAATAAGCTTGAGGCTGGCACATACTTAAGTTACCAGAGACGCTGCTATAATTTAAAGATTCCGTAATGAATAACGTTGAGTATATTTTGATGGCGCGTTAGTAAAATTGTTAATTTGGTGGTAGATAGGTATTTGATTTATATGAAACTGGAGGAACACAACGGGCAATTAGCAACGGTCCAAGATCAATCCCAAAGGAAAAGATCCGATGTTATCTAATTCTATTTAGAACATGGAGTCTTGGCTGAATTGGAATGAGGATTAGCATCAATTAGGTACTTCTATTATGCATAATGAATGACATATCCAAACGTTAATCAGAAGGGTCGTTAGGCCAAACAGGCTAATGCACCATAAAATTTAAGCCAGCCAACCAACAAACTGAACAATTGTTGAGACCCTTTTGTAGCATAACAATGTAACCATCTAACAGAAGCAAACATTTTGTATCAGGTCCCATACCTATCGTAAAGGATTTACTTTGTTACTATGTACGCTATATTTACAAAAGTATTCGGAGACTACATTATTTTTCAGAAAACGTGCCTTATTATTCTATTTAGTTACGGGTAGGCTCTCTTGCTTATACTACAGCTGCAACACGTCAAGGTAACCTTTCCCATAAGTTATCTGTCTGGGCAGGATAACTCGCCATGACTCTTGCAAAGCTGTGAGAAGAGATTGCTGTGAAAATAGGAGTGCGAGGCGGTGTCGTACTCGTCACTCCAGTTCGTCGCACAAATGCTCGATCTGATTGGTAATGGTAATGGTAATTTTATTTTACGTCGTACTAGAGCAACACAACGGGCTATTGACGACGGTCCGGAATCAGTCCCTTAAGGGAAAGATCCGAGGACAACACCTCGTAATTTTGAACCACGGTCAGATGACGAAGCAACACCTGAGCTGGCACCCCACTCTCCAAACTTCCACGCCAACCCAACGTGAGGACTTTCGGCCACGACAGATTTAAGGTGTACCAGCCGCCTCTACACCATACGTTTACAAACATCCATGCCCGGACCCGGATTCGAACCAGGAACCTTCCGATCTAGAGGCTAACACCTTAACCACTATACTGGTTGCTCGATCTGATTGAGATCGGGGCTTTAAGCAGGCCAGTCAAGAAAATTCACCTCATTTTCAGGAAACCAGCCCAGCACACGTTTTGCAGTATGGCATGGAGTTCGATCCTATTGGAAGAAACTACCATCATCGCCAAGTATTTCCATAATGTAGGCATGGTCGAATTACCCAGAACGTCGAGGTAAACGTCAGCATTCATGGTCCCTAGTACATAAAGCAATGGGGCATAGTCCTAACCAGGAAAGATAAACCCACACTAAGACGGATCCTCCTTACAATTTCTGCAGTATCCAAGTACTTTTATCCATGTAGTTTATATGTTGTTACATGAAGTAAGCGAACGAGTACCTTTGTAAAGAAAATTTTACAAGAAGTTTACCCATATTTGTATATCACCACAGTGAACGAGGCAAACTATGAATATCCAACCCAAGCAAGTGGCAAGATCAAACTGTCTAAATAGCACACACGTCTATCTGTGGATCTTTTTAGAAGCAGTGAGTCTTCTATGAGCCAGTGGATTTGCTGATATGTAGCAATTATCTGCAAACAGTATCCATAAGATTTACAGTTTGTTTAGGTTATCACAACCTGATTTCTATTTCTAACTTTTATTTTATTTTTGGCAAACTATAAGCCGTTGTGTAAATATCTGCTATATTTCCGTGAAATGATAGTGAATTACTATATATAATATATATATATATATATATATATATATATATATATATCTTAGTCATTCATACATGGTCAGCAATTACTTCAACTATAATTCGATGGAATAGGGATTTAATGCTACGCCATGTTGTCAAATCTATCTTCCGACATATCTGCCATACCATTTATTGAGTCAAGCCGGGTTATTTCGCATATTTTGTCTTAGACTGACGAAAAATCCAACAAGTAAGATAGTATATTCAGCAATCGAAGTTACGTTAGTTCAATGGGGATAAAAAAATGGAAAATAACTGGGGTCACACCTTAAACTTTTCTAGACACGTACATGACGTTGCATTAGAAATGAAGTAGAACACTACCTACATTCCGTTTAGAAATTTGTGAAAATATAAAAGTTGTATATACATCAAAAGTTTTCTGAAATCCGCAACTGCTTGGAATTGAGACTGCCATTCGAGTATTTTCGAATGCAAGGGTAAAAACTTTATTTTAACTTTCGGTTTTTTGTAGAACAAGGAAATATATAGATGATTCACAGAAGAGAATAACACACAGAGCTTACGACACAAAAGGTCTTAAAGGACTGAAAGTTATTTAGATTGAAAATCTGATGCTCTCTGTTCCACTTCAATCAATGGTTCCATTTCACATCAATGGTGTAGTGTCCATTGAAGCCCAGCTTTCTCTCGTGAAAACAAAAGTCATCGACTGGATCACAAAAACACGATGTTAAAAAAAAAAGTTTATTTTTGAAGCAAATCTCAGCATATATAAGTTTTAATTTCGAATCAACTCTTTATTACATCTAAAACATTTTTAAACACATAAAATATCTGGACACATTGTATAGGGTACTAGAGGGAGAGAGCAAGAGCTTTTATTTAATTCCAGAAGACTCCCTTAACAAACCTTCAAAGCTGCGGATAAAAACCACGTACTGACATTTTTTTAGCGAAAGATTCCTTTGCTGCTGAGAAGAACAGAGGAGGAGAAAGACAATCCCCTTCCTTCTATTTACGCTTAGTTAATAGAGAAAATTCAATCTTGGCATCCTGAATTGTGAATGTTAAGCTACATTACTGCTTCACATGTCCCATTCTTTTCCCACCCCTTTCACAAATCACAGTCCACTTGCTTCGGAATGATTACTTTTTCGCATTGACTTACGTCCCCTTTCAGTTTTACGTGGACAAGCTCCGTTATCCTTCCTAAACAATAAACGTATGCTCGGGCCGTACTAACACTTTCCGTTCCATTACGTCGAGTGTGCGAAGAATTAGAAAGAAGAGATATTTTTACTCTCTCGGGTGGTTGAAAGACTTTTCATCATTCTCTTGGAGGAATCAATAATCAACTTCCACCAACTTCGGAGATGAATTACACTTCCCGGCGAAGTTATTACTCACGGCCGCTGCCACGAAAGGCTAGTCAACTCTTTTGTCTCTACCCACTCTGCGGTGAGCCTCGTAACGGGATCGCCACTACCGGAAAAAGAGGGTTGAAATGTTTGATGTCAGTGCAAAGGTTGAGGGATTTTTACCCCAGGTATGTGCAGTGTTTTTGAAGATTTAGAACATAAAGGAGAATAATGAATCGAATGTGCATACGATTTAGAAATAGATTTGGAAATTGAATTGGGTACTTACCCCTATTTTCCCAGCGTTATGAAGAGGCAAGCCTATAAACAATTACTGGAGGCAGGTAAAGAAATCACGAGAGGATACATTTAACACTGTTTAATTATCCTAAACGTTTACATTTGTAATGGACATGGTCCTAGAGGTTTACAGATTAAAAGGGTTTGTTGTAGCGGAGACACACAACGCGTGTCCAACCCTGTTGACTGTCCGAGCTCGAATTCGACTCCGTGGCGTCGTTTTTTTTCTTTCACCCCATCGGAAGGGGTTCCAAAAGTTTCGGTTCGCATAAGGGGAGAGTGTTTTTTGGTTTCATCGGTTGTTCGCCTTTTCATACTGCGTGGTCGTTACTCAACATGCGGGTTAGTTATTGTTCTGAAAAGAGGATGTTAAATTTAGTTACTCAAGCTTAGACATACACTTTGACTGGGCCATTTTATGTTTTTGCAGGGTTTCGAAAATATAGCGCCAAATTGTAAAGGAAGGTCGAGAGGCACGAAATAGAATTTCAATAGAAGCATAACATAATTTTTTTAATTTCAAAAACGATTTAAAAATAAAGAAAACAAATAATCGTCCGTTTCCGTTTGTAGTCCCGTACAGAAGATGTATTTCTACGAGCTCCGAATTTATGTACATGCATGCCGTTAAACATCAGATCGGGGAATGAGGCCTTACGCCACACAAACGATGTTATCGACTGACCGAAACAGAGCCCTCTAAAATCTGATCGCTGCGTTCACGGACATTACCTACAAAAAATGTTTATTTTGGGCCTCTTTGTCATCTTTTATAATTTTGCCAGATATTTTGAAACAACCTGTATTTATTTCTCATATCAGTAGAATGATTTAATTTTCTTAAGAGTCATGAGATTTTCAAATAGTTGTATTGCTTTTAACTCACAACACATAATCGCTAAATAATCACGTCTGTTGGTTGAAAAAAACTCAGGAGAGATTTTGTTGGACAGAAAGGTCAAAATTGATTGAAGTCAAGCAGAAAAGGTTTATTACGGATTTATGCAAATGAAACTCTCACCGCCATATTCACAAGTCTTAAGCTAACCCGAGGATCAGTTGATCTGCGGATCAGTTAAATTGCGGATCATCAGGAACCGTATTTTCAAACGCTGGGTTAAATGATCCACGGATTAAATTGATAAGCTCGCTGTGATTGACTACTACCGTCTCCTCACGATCACGTAATATTGTTTATATTTGTTAAAACGCACGAATCTGCGTTAATGCTGATCAAGCACATACTTCCGCAGAATTGATTCCAAATTGTGATTTTAATAAAATTCATACAGCATTGTAGTTTGGGTTTGGATATAGAGAAATGCAAAGGTATTTAATTTAAAAATTTTTTTTTTTTTTTTTTTATGGAAACCTAAATTAAGTATAAAAGAATTGTATGCAATGCTTTGACAAATCAATGTAATCCGATTATCTCTTTACTCGTCCGTCAGCGTGTGTTTTGTTGGTGTGAAAAGTAACTTGAACTGTCAGTTTTCTTTAAATCGTAATAAACCAACAAAATAATTTCTATTCCACGATGAATTTGAGTCTGTCATGATCACATTTTACCGTTCGCTCTCTCATTGGGTTACAGTCTGGCGACTCAGAATATAGTTAAAACCAGAACACATCTGGGTATATCTATGTTATAGAAAACTAGCCCGGCGTTGCACGTGCACGTGGCAAACCAACACCACGGGCAACGCTGTGATGTAAGGTATTAATCTGGTGTAAAATTTTCCACAGATTTCAAATCCGTTGAAGATATATTCAATTTGAAAATTACTTATTCAAAGAAAATCGTATTTTTAGGTATCAATTTAAACTGAAATTTTTCACAAATTTCAAATTCGTTGAAATTTTTACTCTATCTAACGGTCTAGGTCTTTAACGGTCTCCATTCCTCAGACAAAATCAAAGCGTAAACGGAAAACAAAAATTTCCTCCGCGTTCTGTTGGAGGAACGGCCATTGTCTGACGTGCCAAGGTCATTTGCGGCGTTTCTTCCCTCTAGTAGTAACGCGTTGAAAAACCGATGGAGAATAAAACTATTAAATTAATTTCAAAATTATTTGTTTAAAGAAAATCCTATTTTTAGGTATTAATCTGTTGTGAAATTTTCCGCAGATTTCAAATCCGTTGAAATTTTTAATCTATCTTTAGCAATTCCGATTTTACGAAAAAAACTTATCAATTCCAGTCAATAAGTTTTTTGTTTCTTGCTCTCATTCGCCGAAAAGGGGACAGGAAATGCAAAATGTTTCTTTTTTTTTCTTTAACGCAAAAGGCAGAATATGCAATCTGGTTGGATTTTTTTTTTTTGGGGGGGGGGGGAGAAGGAGAAAGTTCAGGTGACGTCACAATCTCTTGCGACATGGCCTTGCTCTTGCGAAATATAAAAAAGGTCACGTGGTTGAGAAAAGGCTCATTTTAGGGGGTTTCTTCTTTTGTCCGGACGAAACCCGTTAGAAGAAGCAGGTAGAGAATAAAACTATTAAATTCATTTTGAAATCTTCTAGCTAATTTTAAAATTCGCCGCGACCCAAAAATTGCAAAAAATTTGGACTACCTGTGTGTCAAATCTCAATGCTATAAGTGACATAGAACCGTCAGGATTTTGCGGCCACGGAAAAAAAAAACATTTCCTTTTATAATAGTAGAGATGCAATCACGATCTTGTTCCGATTCATAAAAGATCAGTTGAACGCGCGTCGTCGCAAGAATACTGTAATTTAGTACAGAATGAAGTGTGTGTGCCGAGCAGAAGGAAAATTGGTTAATGTGTAGCCTCTTGAACGGAAGGTTCCTGGTTCGAATCCTGGTCCGGGCATGAATGTTTGTAAGCGTATGGTGTAGAGGTGGCTGGTGCACTTTAAATCTGTCGTGGCCGAAAGTCCTCACATTGGGTTGGTGTGGAAGTTTAGATAGTGGGGTTCCCCATCAGGTGTTGCTTCATCATCTGACTGTGGTTCAAAATTACGAGGTGTTGTCCTCGGATCTTTCCCTTAAGGGATTGATCCCGGACCGTCGTCAATTGCCCGTTGTGTTGCTCTGGAACGACGTTAACTAATAATTAATAATTACCAGAATGAAGTGTGTCATCAAATTTGTTTACAGTATATCTCGCTTCCTTCGCAAAAGATAGTACAGCGCATGCGTTACTCTCAACCAAGAGTTAAGTCGTCGATTTCGGAGGATCAAACACTGAAGCGGAGGTTTAAACCACGAATCAGGCATTGTGAATACTGTTTTTTTGATACTCCGGGGATTGTCGTTGATCCTTGGGTTAACTCAGATTTGTGAATGCGGCCGTTAGAGTCAATGAGTTAAATGGGTTGAATTGAATTAATAAGAATAAAACAATTATTTAATTTTTTGAGTGTCATGATATTTCCAAATAATTGTATTGCTTTGAATTCATAACAAACACATTTTGACTAAATAATCGAGTTTGTTGGTTGAAAAGATCCCAGGAAAGATTTTTTTCGGGCTGGAAGGTCAAAATTGATTAGAAGTCATGTAGAAAACAATAGGTTTATTGCGGGTTTATGGAAGTGAAACTCTCAGAGTCAATAAGTGAAATGAGTTGAATTGTATACAGAAGAATAAAAAAAATTTAGCTCTGGGGCATGTTGTTAAATCGTAATAAAAAAGGATTTTCAGTGTGTGGGGTGACATTTTGTGTAGAAGTTGTAGATTTTTGTGTCTAGAGTTCTCTCAAATTTCATTCCCTCGGAGAAGGCATGGACATTGCGCACACGATGAGTAAAAATATGATTCAGGGGGTTTGGGTGAAAATATAATTGTTTAAAACGCGTTTATATTTAGAAACCTAATCATTAAACAGAAGGGATAGAAAAAAGTCCGTTTTGTGAACCGAACAACCGACTACTTTAATTTTTATAATGATTGAACGGCCCATGAAAGTCTAAAAAGTGTGATCTAGTCAGACCAATCAATCAAAAACGAAAATTACATGGATAAAAACGTACTAGCCTCCTACTTAGCTCCTGTTCAATCAATCGGAAAATAGTCAACGCAGCAATTAGGTACCAAGCACCCTCGCGAAACTACTAGGATAGTTGGTGGTACACGCGAATACAGAACCGGAGACATTTCCTAATGTGTCTATGTTTTTTTTTCTAGGGGATGCAATTAGATAGGTACATTGACATAGAAGTAAAATCCTGTGAAATTGCTATAACTATTAACTAAGACCCGATCCTCATGACAACTATTATTAATGTTTTCGGTTTTATTTCAGTATCGATAACGAAATTTGTCAATGAAGGTCTGGAGTGGGGTATGCTGGGCATGTACATGAATGTAGTGGTAGAATAATAGGGGTGATAGATAGACTGAGTATTCCTCCAAGTTTAAATAAAAGACATGTTCAGTAATAAATTTTCGGAATATATTGATTTTATGCTAAATTATTCCATGCTGGCCCATTTTGCGATTGCAATAAAATATACACATGAATCTCTCTCTCTCTCTCTCTATATATATATATATATATATACACATATATACACTACCCTCCAATAATTGATCTTGGACAGCAAGATGTGATTATATAAGGGGAAGAATACATGCTTTAACGGGGGGATAGACCCCCACGTGTTGCAAATTACCCTAGCAACCCTTAGGGACCAATTACTCTGGCAACCTTTCAACAAGGCTTTGATACACAACTGTGGGTATATGACTATATGTGTCCCTTCCTGCTGCAAGAAAGTCGCCAACCCAGCTGTAGATTTCTGACGTAGTTCCCTGGTCCGTAAGCGTCGCTCTAACTCGTCCCATAAATATCGTATGGGATTTAGGTCGAAACTCTGAGCAGGCCAGGAAAGACGTTTTACATCCATATCTTGATACCACTGCTTGACAGAGGCTGCAACATGACATGGAGCGCTGTCGTCCTGGAATTAACATTCGTTCATTCTATAATTGATCTATAAAATTGCCAAAGCGTAGGAAGAACCTGATTGTCCAAAATGTTCATGTATGCGTCGGCGTTCAATTTACCAGGAAGAACATGTAAAGGTCCGAGGCCTTTTTAGGTACCACGAAAAACACCACCAAACAAGTTGTATTTTATGCAAATCCTCTGGCGTCCGGCCCATAATTGTAGTGTAGCGTATATATATATATATATATATATATATATATATATATATATATATATATATATATATATATATATATATGTTACAAATTTATACTAATTCGTTTATTGCAAGTTATTTTTGCATGCGTCATTTCAATCTTAATTTGCATTAGAATATCCGAGAAACATTAATGCAGGAAGGGATGTATTCAGGAGTACTTTAATTAACGTCTCACTGGAGCAAAACAACGGGCTATCGACGACGGTCCGGAATCAAACCCCCAAGGGAAAGATCCAAGTACAACACCACGTAATTGATGTATTCAGGGGAGCAACCGTGACGTTCGAACTGTCGTCGGAGTCATACTGGATTAGAAAACAAAGATACATGCTAAGGCTATCCTAGAAAATCAAGCTTTCAAAAATCACGTCTGATTCGTCATTATTCTGAAAGACATCTGAAAAATTCTTACACGCAATGTATTTATGTGAAATTACGTCGCTTCGGGTAAAATAAATAGGTCATCGCAATTATTTTCTGAATTCGAGTATAATGACAGTACTCTCTTTCAGAAAATCAAATGCTTTTTAGAGAGGTGGTCTCACTGTTTGGTAATGGGCAGATAAAACCTCTGTAACAGCCCTGTCGATTATGTAGTTCTTATATTCATAAATTAGATCTGAATTTACTTTGCATTGTGATAGTAAACGCCTTTTGAATAAAATTATATTTGGGTAAATACTTAGTGTTTGCGTGCGTGTGTGTGTGTGGGGGGGGGTAATGGTAAGCTATATTCCTTATATTCATTGGGGCTGGAAGGACTCAATGAGTTTCACCATTGCTCGAGCAACCTGTAAGGTATAGGTGTTCCTCCTATTGTATTAGTGCCGACCAACCGGTATAGTAGTTAAGGTGTTAGCCTCTAGATTTGAACGTTTGCTGGTTCGAAACCGGGTCCGGGCATGAATGTTTGTAAGCGTATGGTGTAGAGGTGGCTGGTGCACCTTAAATCTGTCGTGGCCGAAAGTCCTCACATTGGGTTGGTGTGGAAGTTTAGATAGTGGGGTGCCACATCAGGTGTTGCTTCATCATCTGACTGTGGTTCAAAATTACGAGGTGTTGTCCTCGGATCTTTCCCTTAAGGGATTGATCCCGGACCGTCGTCAATTGCTCGTTGTGTTGCTCTGGAACGACGTTAACTAATAATTAATAATTACCAGAATGAAGTGTGTCATCAAATTTGTTTACAGTATATCTCGCTTCCTTCGCAAAAGATAGTACAGCGCATGCGTTACTCTCAACCAAGAGTTAAGTCGTCGATTTCGGAGGATCAAACACTGAAGCGGAGGTTTTTAACCACGAATCAGGCATTGTGAATACTGTTTTTTTTATACTCCGGGGATTGTCGTTGATCCTTGGGTTAATTCAGATTTGTGAATACGGCCGTTAGAGTCAATGAGTTAAATGGGTTGAATTGAATTAATAAGAATAAAACAATTATTTAATTTTCTGAGTGTCATGATATTTCCAAATAATTGTATTGCTTTGAATTCATAACAAACACATTTTGACTAAATAATCGAGTTTGTTGGTTGAAAAGATCCCAGGAAAGATTTTTTTCGGGCTGGAAGGTCAAAATTGATTAGAAGTCATGTAGAAAACACTAGGTTTATTGCGGGTTTATGGAAGTGAAACTCTCAGAGTCAATGAGTGAAATGAGTTGAATTGTATACAGAAGAATAAAAAAAATTTAGCTCTGGGGCATGTTGTTAAATCGTAATAAAAAAGGATTTTCAGTGTGTGGGGTGACATTTTGTGTAGAAGTTGTAGATTTTTGTGTCTAGAGTTCTCTCAAATTTCATTCCCTCGGAGAAGGCATGGACATTGCGCACACGATGAGTAAAAATATGATTCAGGGGGTTTGGGTGAAAATATAATTGTTTAAAACGCGTTTATATTTAGAAACCTAATCATTAAACAGAAGGGATAGAAAAAAGTCCGTTTTGTGAACCGAACAACCGACTACTTTAATTTTTATAATGATTGAACGGCCCATGAAAGTCTAAAAAGTGTGATCTAGTCAGACCAATCAATCAAAAACGAAAATTACATGGATAAAAACGTACTAGCCTCCTACTTAGCTCCTGTTCAATCAATCGGAAAATAGTCAACGCAGCAATTAGGTACCAAGCACCCTCGCGAAACTACTAGGATAGTTGGTGGTACACGCGAATACAGAACCGGAGACATTTCCTAATGTGTCTATGTTTTTTTTCTAGGGGATGCAATTAGATAGGTACATTGACATAGAAGTAAAATCCTGTGAAATTGCTATAACTATTAACTAAGACCCGATCCTCATGACAACTATTATTAATGTTTTCGGTTTTATTTCAGTATCGATAACGTAATTTGTCAATGAAGGTCTGGAGTGGGGTATGCTGGGCATGTACATGAATGTAGTGGTAGAATAATAGGGGTGATAGATAGACTGAGTATTCCTCCAAGTTTAAATAAAATACATGTTCAGTAATAAATTTTCGGAATATATTGATTTTATGCTAATTTATTCCATGCTGGCCCATTTTGCGATTGCAATAAAATATACACATGAATCTCTCTCTCTCTCTATATATATATATACACATATATACACTACCCTCCAATAATTGATCTTGGACAGCAAGATGTGATTATATAAGGGGAAGAATACATGCTTTAACGGGGGGATAGACCCCCACGTGTTGCAAATTACCCTAGCAACCCTTAGGGACCAATTTACTCTGGCAACCTTTCAACAAGGCTTTGATACACAACTGTGGGTATATGACTATATGTGTCCCTTCCTGCTGCAAGAAAGTCGCCAACCCAGCTGTAGATTTCTGACGTAGTTCCCTGGTCCGTAAGCGTCGCTCTAACTCGTCCCATAAATATCGTATGGGATTTAGGTCGAAACTCTGAGCAGGCCAGGAAAGACGTTTTACATCCATATCTTGATACCACTGCTTGACAGAGGCTGCAACATGACATGGAGCGCTGTCGTCCTGGAATTAACATTCGTTCATTCTATAATTGATCTATAAAATTGCCAAAGCGTAGGAAGAACCTGATTGTCCAAAATGTTCATGTATGCGTCGGCGTTCAATTTACCAGGAAGAACATGTAAAGGTCCGAGGCCTTTTTAGGTACCACGAAAAACACCACCAAACAAGTTGTATTTTATGCAAATCCTCTGGCGTCCGGCCCATAATTGTAGTGTAGCGTATATATATATATATATATATATATATATATATATATATATATATATATATATATATATATATATATATATATATATATATGTTACAAATTTATACTAATTCGTTTATTGCAAGTTATTTTTGCATGCGTCATTTCAATCTTAATTTGCATTAGAATATCCGAGAAACATTAATGCAGGAAGGGATGTATTCAGGAGTACTTTAATTAACGTCTCACTGGAGCAAAACAACGGGCTATCGACGACGGTCCGGAATCAAACCCCCAAGGGAAAGATCCAAGTACAACACCACGTAATTGATGTATTCAGGGGAGCAACCGTGACGTTCGAACTGTCGTCGGAGTCATACTGGATTAGAAAACAAAGATACATGCTAAGGCTATCCTAGAAAATCAAGCTTTCAAAAATCACGTCTGATTCGTCATTATTCTGAAAGACATCTGAAAAATTCTTACACGCAATGTATTTATGTGAAATTACGTCGCTTCGGGTAAAATAAATAGGTCATCGCAATTATTTTCTGAATTCGAGTATAATGACAGTACTCTCTTTCAGAAAATCAAATGCTTTTTAGAGAGGTGGTCTCACTGTTTGGTAATGGGCAGATAAAACCTCTGTAACAGCCCTGTCGATTATGTAGTTCTTATATTCATAAATTAGATCTGAATTTACTTTGCATTGTGATAGTAAACGCCTTTTGAATAAAATTATATTTGGGTAAATACTTAGTGTTTGCGTGCGTGTGTGTGTGGGGGGGGGTAATGGTAAGCTATATTCCTTATATTCATTGGGGCTGGAAGGACTCAATGAGTTTCACTATTGCTCGAGCAACCTGTAAGGTATAGGTGTTCCTCCTATTGTATTAGTGCCGACCAACCGGTATAGTAGTTAAGGTGTTAGCCTCTAGATTTGAACGTTTGCTGGTTCGAAACCGGGTCCGGGCATGAATGTTTGTAAGCGTATGGTGTAGAGGCGGCTGGTGCACCTTAAATCTGTCGTGGTCGAAAGTTGTCCTCACGTTGGATTGGCGTGGAAGATTGGAGAGTGGGTTGCCAGCTCAGGTGTTGTCTCGTGATCTGAGTGTGGTTCAAAATCACTAGGGTTGTACTCGGGTCTTTCCCTTAAGGGACTGATCCCGGACTGTCGTCAATAGCCCGTTGTGTTGTTCTAGTACAACGTTAATTACAAATTACCATTACCTATTGTATTAGTAAACCTTTCCTTTGATACATTTTCGAATCTTTCCCTTAAGGGACTGATTCCGGACCGTCGTCAATAGCCCGTTGTGTTGCTCTAGTACGACGTTAACTAAAATTACCAATTACCTTTGATACATCTATTTATTTCTTGGAACCGACCAACCGGTCTGGTGGTTAAGGTGTTAGCTTCTAGATCGGAAGACTCCTGGTTCGAATCCGGGTCCGGGCATGGATGTTTGTAAGCTTATGTTGTAGAGGCGGCTGGTACACCTTAAATTTGTCTTGGCCGAAAGTCCTCACGTTGGGTTGGTATAGAAGTTTGTAGAGTGGGATGCCAGCTCAGGTGTTGTCTCGTCATCTGACCGTGGTTCAAAATTACGAGGTGTAGTCCTCGGGTCTTTTCCTTTTGGGATTGATCCTGGACCGTCGTCAATAGTCCGTTGTGTTGCTCTAGTACGACGTTAATAAAAAATTACTAATTACTAAGTGCTGCCGTTTATAAAAATTACTAATTACTAAGTACTACCGTTTATAAAAATTCCGAGAACCTCATGCATTAAATGGGGAGTTATGTGGAAGTCATCTGGTAAAATCACCCAGTAATTAAGACGTAAGTCACTCCCTTTAACTTTCCAAGAGTGGTAAAAAAAATCTAATTTCCTCTTTTTCGGACAAAAAAGTGTTTAGAACTACTTTACAACTTTGGCTTTTGAAACTCAATTCCCAGTTTAACGAGTTTATGTTTTTGCTTTTAAAGGTTTTGTTAGCTCTACGAAAACTTTCATATTTTATATCTGCACCGAGTCAGTTTTTTTTTCTCCATTCTTTTGCCGGGAGTCTCCTAAAATAGAAGCTTCCTTTCAAGATGCGATTTACTGCTCTGACTCGAGGCATTATGCTCTATCCCATTGTCCTGTAAAAGCTTCTGTCCCTTTTATCCCCTTTATAGGTGATTCAATCGCGACATCAACTAACCTTAAAGTCACATGCCGGGAGACGCAGTGACGGTGTCTCGTTCATGTGTCACACAAAAGCAAATACCGATGATTGATCACGGCGGTGGTTGTGTTCTGTTTGGTGACTGATGTCGTTATCAGGGAATTTGGTTATTGGAGATCGGATGTCTTGCGCGATTGGTTGCTGTCGGCCCTTTTTTGTACTCCGATTCTAATTTTGGGATTGCTGGAAGTCACGAACTGTGTTATTGGGTTATGCAAGATATATATGTTGTTGTTTCTATGGAAAATGTGGGGACTTTTTTTGGCTCATTTTATTCCTCGCATCCTATTTGGGCTTGAAGATTTTCAAGCCAGAGGAGGTTGAATTAGGAGGGAATCCATATCCATGCTGGAGTTTAAAGTGGAATTTGGTTATTGAAGATAGGACACGTCTTGAGCGATTGACTGCTTTCGACCTTTTTATATCCCGACTAGCTGAATAACTCGGTGTTGCTCGGGTTTCAAATATAACCGGGACAGCTAAAATATGGCCGTGACATTCTTTACTGTTATCTGAATACACAAACCGTGTTGAACGTATTTCCTTGTACATGTCCATTTATTGCAGAAAAACAAACTTTAGATTTTTAGATTTGGAGTTTCGAAGAGGCATTGTTAGGACTACCTGTGTGCCAATTTTCGTGGTAAGTGTTACAAATTTGGTAAGTGGATTGATCAAACGCTGTATATATATATACAAGAGGAAATTCAAAAAATAAAAACCGAAAGGAATTTATTGAAAACGAAAGTATTGGTGGATCAGGGCGTCATCAGGGAGGAGCCTGACCCATGCAACACAAAATGGTGTTTTCTACGAATATGAGCCGCAAATTGCTAAGAAATTGCTCATATACTCCCCCAAACACCATTATACGCAAATATACAAAACAAATTGAAATAAGAAAATTTAAATCAAACCTGCAGCAGCAGTCGGGAGACCGGCAACACCTAGCCAGAAGATCGCATCAAAAGAGAGAGAGAGATTATTCCGATTCTAGTTTTGTGATTACAAGAAGTTACGAGGTATCTAAAGTGTTGAATCAATTGACGCGCTGAAGTCCGTAATGCTCTGTTGTAGGTTATTTGTTTATTCATCGACTGAATGAGGAAAACATAACGAGATGGAAACGAAGGTTGTCTTTGACGTAAATCTTAGCGGATATAAATTTTGATTTCAAATTAACAATTCCCCCCTCACTATATTGACGAATTTATACGATCTCCTTGTAACTTTATATAAGGCTCTATTGCCTATACCTACGTTGATTCCTGTATCGAATTCGTCAGAGTTATTTGTCATACGCAATAGGTAACCAGATAACCACAAGGAAAGCTCCCAAGCCTGTCCTTTTAAGAGACTCATCAGTTTGATGGGCACTCCTGGGTACTTTATTAAAAGCAAAACAAAACTGATACAATTACAGTGTGGGAGTTTTGGACGAAAAAAAATCCTTTCTGTAGTAACACAACCTCTTACGCAGAAGGGATGGCCCACTGGAACAAGTTAACCAAAAATATTTCCAAAAACAAGTGAAAAAAAAAAGCCCTGACTCCACTCCTCACCCCAAACCATCTCTTATATTGAAGCGAGCGTTGTATCGCTTCCTCTGTTTATTTGAAACCAAGTCCACCTTCCCAATCCTTCAAATTTTGGGTACCTACTTATTGACATTATTATGCTACGAGGATTTATTTGGCTATTTGTACCCGTACCAACATTTTATTTGTGTATAGTTCGTTGCAGAGCAAACTCAATTTCCGTTGTATTCCCAGTTCTAAATGTAATACTACTCCTACAAACTATATTTTCGGGATATGCAAGTTTACATGTTTTGTTCTGATGGCACTTGACTCATCATTTTATCCCTGATATCCCAATTTAACAGAAGTTCCATGCCTGTGCCTGCAGTTGTATATGTAGTTTTAATAGCGTTCTGTTAAAGAATAAGATACACTTTGTTTCTTCGGACCAATCCTCACAAATATATGAAGCTTTGTTATAGATAATTTGTGAAATTGGAGGAAAGTGAGTAAAAATTGAAAGTTCGTTGAAAGGGAATGGATCGTTAAAACAAGTATATATTTCAAATGTTAAACTTTGCGTTAATAAAATCTAGGTCAGACAAGAGTATATAATCTCGTTCTGTAATGTTTTTTATAAAAAAAATGGTAGAAACTTTTATATTCCATTCTTACGCATGAAAGCTCTAAAAGTAACGAAAGAATCTAGTAGTATTTGCAAACTTCGTTTTTGAGTCAAAATAATTTATTTTAAACTATCAATAGCTTGTCTATAGCAAGTATAAAACGTTAAAAAAATTTTATATTTTTTTCTGTACAACCTATTAGAGCCTACGTATATGAGTAAAGCTCTCCTCTCCTTAGATATACGTATTCTCCGAATAATAGAAACTAATAAACTTGTGTTTTATTTATGGAAACATTTACTCATTTCGGGTATCAAATTTTCTAAGAATTATTTATTATTACAATAAACCGAATTCTCAGTAGTAAAAGGTACAGTGAAAAAGTATACTATGACATGAAACGATAGTTTTAAATGAGAAAATATCTTTAAAATAAAGTTACCTTTTGTTTGTTTTAAATTCAGAAGCATTGTATGAGCCTAAAAAATAAATGTACTTCTCGGAATAATCAGAATTTATCTTGATAAAATGTCTGATACACGCCCAATTTCTATATAATTGGATGCTATAAACTTCTTAGTTATTATTGAAATTTGTGCATTGCATTTTATGTATATGAAAATATATAGTTTTACTCTATTGCGTGTCATCTAATTTCAATAGTGCCTTTTTGATTCGCCAATGAATTTCTGATCAAAAATACAAAAATGGTTTAGAAACAAAAAACCTGCAATTTTCACTTTATTCCTAATAAGATAATTTCTGACAAGATAATTTTGTGGTTTAATGAGTTTTATGCTTCAATGGTAAGTTAAAACTAGAATCTATTCTACAAATTAAGAACTGAGGTAAAACTACAGGTCTTTTGCATCTAACATTTTACGAAGATGTAAGAGATCTGAATCTACTTATGATAAAAATAACCGCATTTTAAGAATCTAACATGGTTTTTAATTTTTATAGAAACGATACGAAAATGCGATTATAGCTGAGCATCTGAACAATCAAATTAATTTTTTGAGAACTGTGCACTATATTCTTAATCCGTTATCACATTGTAGTGATACAGGGTATTGGTTATTTTTAGTTGCCAGCAAACCGCATCAGATTTAAGGAGGCACTGTACTATTAAACATTAAACTCAGGTGGCTTAAGCATGATTACGATCCACTATATCTCTTAAGGGGTCCGGCATCTAAAAATTAAAAAAAAAATCATTTTTGATATCTTTACTGTTTATGAAACATTGAATTGTCCTTTTTATAACGTTACCTCATTTGTAAAAAATCCGTTATCACATTGTAGTGATACAGGGTATTGGTTATTTTTAGTTGCCAGCAAACCGCATCAGATTTAAGGAGGCACTGTACTATTAAACATTAAACTCAGGTGGCTTAAGCATGATTACGATCCACTATATCTCTTAAGGGGTCCGGCATCTAAAAATTAAAAAAAAAATCATTTTTGATATCTTTACTGTTTATGAAACATTGAATTGTCCTTTTTATAACGATACCTCATTTGTAAAAAATCCGTTATCACATTGTAGTGATACAGGGTATTGGTTATTTTTAGTTGTCAGCAAACCGCATCAGATTTAAGGAGGCACTGTACTATTAAACATTAAACTCAGGTGGCTTAAGCATGATTACGATCCACTATATCTCTTAAGGGGTCCGGCATCTAAAAATTAAAAAAAAAAATCATTTTTGATATCTTTACTGTTTACGAAACATTGAATTGTCCTTTTTATAACGATACCTCATTTGTAAAAATCTGGTAATTGGAAGTATTTTTTAAAGTAGAAGCACTATTACCGCGATGTACGTCCTTACGAAGTTTTAAAGCCTTATTTCTCAGAATATACTTTTTTCATATTTTGGGGCACATTAATCAAAAACTACTTCAGATACATTCTTCAAACTTTTTATGATTGTTTATGAAGCCCTTTTAGAGACTTTAACTCAAGGAATAAGGTATGAAATGCATATTTAAAATAAATATTTTGTCTAAAAAATTTTAATTTTTTTGTCATTTAAAAAAAATTTATAACTTTGTGAATTAAAAAAAAATTTAAAACCTTGTTAAAGTCTTTAAAAGTATTCAAATATTGAAAGAATTTCAGATTAATATAGTAATTTATGAATACATGAGATGCCCCCGAAGTATGTGAATTTAATATGGATGCCTATTGAAGTGCCTTACCCCGTTAAAGTATGCCGAGTATCACAATGAAACTTTTATCCTCGTATCGATTTCATGTCTTTTGAAAATGTCGAGATATCTCGTCATTAGCAAAACTGATCAGATTATGATGTTGGTTTCTAGGTCACGGATAAAAAAAACGAACCACCCCTCTTCATTCGAGCAATTTTAACAGTAAAGAAAATTCAAATATTGCGTTTAACACTAACTATATCTAATATAAATTCAAATGCATAAAATTTGCATAAGGGGCCGTCTTCATATTTAATTGAGCATCAACTTCATAATTTTCAACAGGAACCCCCATTTCGACATCCAATTTCGAATTGATATCACAATTTAACTTCAGATACCAAATTTAACGTTATGATATGACAATCACATCAAATATTGTTTGCCCTAAAAGCAGGGAAACACAACCTGCAAGCTATTTGTTTCAATGTCCAGTCCCTTAACGAATCCCTGAAGAAACCAAGTTCATCACCCCTCGATTCCGAGAAAATGGAAAATGTGCGTTTTCACCCTTCACGCAATGGGGTTGATATCTGAAATGGCGCAATGTCACTCGGCCTATAGAAGGATTGACCCCCTGGCAAGGTCAGGGCTTAGCACCCTGAATATTGGGGGAAGGTCAGACGCAAAAAAAAGGAGACGGAGGCTTTTTTCGGTTGTGGCCAGACATTTTCCAAAAATATGGTAACTCTACAGTAAAACGATGCACCATTGACGAATTGAAGGAATAAATAAATAAACGAAGTTACCAAACAGAATACGACTGCTTTTACTCTGTCATCACCGATAATAGAAATCTCTAGATTCCAGAAGGAAAGAACCGCCTGATTCCAAAAGAAAGAATCTGCATATCCCGATGCCTTAATGGCGGTCACCATATATAAAGGTATGTCCGTATTTCTAACCGATACAATTGAGAACTCCACTTAATTCTGATCGAGCCTGTGGTCAAAACTGGATATTGGTATCCAGATCAAAATTGGGTATATCAACCAGTGTAGAATTGGTGCCGTGAGTTTTTACCATTCCGACGCTGTGATCACAGAAATATTCAAGTCCCTAACGTTAAATCAGTTTTCTAGACGTATATGGGTATCTTCCGAAATAATATCTCCTTAGCCCTGATATTTTATACCATGTTACTGTTAAACGATCTAAACAAAATATTTTACTTTAAAAATAATTTTTAGTATGCAATAATAATTATTAAATTCATATTTAAAATATAAGGTAATGGTAATGGTAATTTTAGTTAACGTCGTACTAGAGCAACACAACGGGCTATTGACGACGGTCCGGAATCAGTCCCTTAAGGGAAAGATTCGAGGACAACACCTCGTAATTTTGAACCACGGTCAGATGACGTAAAAATATAAGGAATTGTAACCATATTATATTTTAATACAAATCGTTTCAAAAGGATTTCTAATATATCCATACAAAATTTCAACTCATTCCGATAGTTAGTTTTTGCGCTTCATTAAATTTTCATAATTATTGCAATTTTTAAAGGCAACCAAAAGTTTAAAAAATGTTTTACAAACCTGATAATGTATCTCGAATCGTTTGCACTTGCATAGTAATTATATAAATGTAAATCTCATATAGTTTTCACTCGTATAGTTAATAAATAATTATTTCATAATAATTTTTGGATCGCTGAAAATACGTTGCAAATGGTGTTCAAATTTGAAGTTCGGATAGTTATAACTACAACTAATCTCGGTCTATAAATTGTGATTTTCTATGTCGAGATGATCCTTGAAATTGGTACTAACTTTAGGATTGAATAATTCGGGGTATAAAGAGAGTTAGGTCATGAAATTTCATATTTAGACTAATTTAACGATGCAAAATCTGATTATGGCATCAAAACATAGTGTTTCCATTAAACATTTTATCGTTTTTGCAAAATTTTGTTTGAAGATATATCTTTGTGCAATTATTTTTTATTTGAATTCGTAGAGGATGTTATTCCTCTATGAATGATAACTTTGAATTTGCTCTAGTATGAACAGTGCTCAAAATAAAGGAGGCATTCGTTTTTTTCCTCCGTGAATGTACATTACATTTTCTTAACGCTTGTTCGTAATGCAACGTTCAATTGTTCAACTTTCGAACGTTGCAATTGTGTTTAAAATTGTAATTGGCATTTTGACTAGCCGATAAAATAAAGTTAAACTGAAATGTGTAATTGGAAATAATTTAGCATTTTTATCTATACATAATTTTTTTTATTTTAATCACATTGCCGACAATCTATAAACATGTGACAGTACTGTTAATAAGAAACCTAAGAAACTGAAAATGTTTTCATGAACGTAAAAAGTTTCATTTCAAACTAATCAAGAGTTCAAGCACTATTCTTTATTATTTTACCGCTGAAATTAACCATTTTTTGTCTCCTATTAAACAAATCTATTAAACAAATGCCTTAATTCAGCACATCGTATCCTGCAGGCGCGTTGTATCTTTCCAAGGAATCTAGTATCATAAGCACAATATATAATACCAGGCAAAAGAAAGTCCCATTTGTTTGTTGGAGCTTTTAAGAAAATCACAGCGAAAAAGTAAAACCATTTCTTTGTCTCGAAACATTGAAAAAGAAGTAATTTGATCATTATTTCGTCTTGACTGAGAGAAAAAGAAAACGTGAAAACTTGGAAAGAGAAGGGAAAAGCTAATTTTTCCCTATCCATTAGCGAAAGTAGCAAAAAAACTCCTAATAACCATTTACATTTAAATATTAAAAAAAAAAAATTCACGATTCCTTAAAAGCAGTGGTAAACTAATGATATTTTAAACGTTTTTTTTCGAATTGCCTTTTTTATTGAAACGGAACTTTCTTGCTTTTTTTCTTGAGATTCTTCTTAAATATTTCTCTTAATGATCTGAAGTAAAATGAGAGTAATTTTTGTTAATGCTGTTCCATGTACACTTCTCATTAAAGTCATTTAAGTAAAAAAAACCTCTCTAAGATACCTCTCCGTTAAAACTTCTTATATCAAGTGTGTAATGGTATTCATACGAGAGGCACAAATGAATGTTAATTAGATTAATACATTTATTTATCGACCTCTGATTGCTTCAGTGGAGACACTTCAGACACAAATGTTGCACTACAAGGAATGTTAATTGTTTTACAAGTGACTTAATCCAATAGAGTAGTTTTGTGAATAAAAGGTACTGTTGGCATTAAGTTTAAGCAATTGTCCGACCAAATAATGGTCTAAATTGCATATAATTAATTTTATTGGGCAAGGAAAAGAATATTTCTCATCCCAAAACTACATGGACCTTTATTCCATTCAATGTTTTGTAAATTTGGCTAATCGCGTTAAGGCAGCTGTCTTCTTTTGAAATAGACGGTGTATGTTCGTGCATTTTTTTGCTACTTTTCCCGATCGCTCGATTTGAAGATGTGTCACGTGATATTGAGAGGAAAGTACGAATATGAAATTAGGGCTAAATATTACCTGGTTAATTCTATTATCGAGCGTGATTGAAAATACTAGTCTGACTATAAGTGTGTAATGGTATTCAAACGAGAGGCATGAATGTTAATTAGAAAAATACATTTATTTATTTACGTCTGATTGCATCATAAATTGCATTTCCTTTTGATAGCTAAGCGGCCGAAACCGATTCCCATACCCAAGTGACCGACACTTCTGAAATCTTACGACAGCGACTGCTCTGGTCTATTTCGTTACATTGAGAAAGTTTCATTTTATTCCCCACCAACCGGCTAAACAACAACGAACGTTAGGTTTAGCGATTCCATAACCTTCCTGTAAACAAGCACAATACCGGTTGTTGCGGGAGATGAATGCTTTCATATAGTCCGATATCCCACAACCGAGTTCGTCATATCACCGTGGTTCAAAATAACGAGGATCTTTCCCTTAAGGGACTGATCCCGGACCGTCGTCAAATAACCCGTAGTGTTGCTCTTGTACGACGTTAATTAAAATTACCATTACCCACAACCGAGTGCGTGATTTCATAACATTAAATACTGATTTTTAACACCACCTAGCGGTTTCTTTCGGAATCGACTGTAGGAATCGATGTCTGATACTGCATAGACCGTTATTCCATAAAAACCTTATTTAAACAAAATTGAACGTAGACCGTTATTCTTCCGAATGCTTCGTCATCTAACTGTGATTCAAAATTTCCAGGTGTTATCGGATCTTTCTCTTCACGATTGATCTCGAACTGTTTCCAATAGTCCGTTGTGTTCTTTCAGTTTGACGTAAAGTCGACTATCTACTTACCTCGGCCGAACGATTCAATCGTTTTACTTCTTTTAATTTATGTTATCTCGAGGTAATTGAAAGAAATTTGTGGAAAAGGTTTTGCATTTGGCTACGCTAATTTCAAGAAATGTCTTTGGAAAATTAGTTGAATATGAATCGTTTATAAATTTTATTAGGAAACGAGACCAGCAATGATTAACTATCAACAGACTTCATGTAATGGTATGCCGACCACCTTACACCACTGTCGTTGTTTCTAATCTTAATTAGCTAATTTCTCGTGTTGGAGAAACTGACAGCTACTGTCTCTCTACCGTGAGAATGCTGCATGGTTACTAATCCACGACTATACCATCTGGACTCTCCCCCCTCTCGGTGAAATTGAACTGATCCATCCGAAATTATAAAGGAGTCTGATAATGGGCGTTCTTTTAGAAAACCATTGTTTTTGTGAGGGGTGGTTGACATGTGGACAACTAATACCTCAGGAATGGCTTAATTAATACAACACATACAGATGAAGTTTTTAAAATCTTTATATAGAAAGTATCCGTTTAGTCACATTGATCCTTGATATCAAAATATACTTAATTCCATACCTATAGTCCCGTGAGCCTATTAAAATTTTGGCATTTTTTGCTTTTAATCATTAGTTATGATGTTCTGCAGTTCAAAGCACGCTCCTTGACACACCTTTTTTTCTAGTTACGGAACGCTCTCCAGCACAAATTACTACAAACACTTTATAAATAACACATCTTCTATGTACATGACAAAATATTTAACTGTAAAAGTTATCAACAAAATTGCAAATTTTGAAAATATGCCTTGGTTTTAAATAAAGTAAGTTAATTAATTTTGATGTTTTATTAAAAATATGTAATACATATTTAGCCAATAATTGTGTTTTAAGTCTGTTTTTGATTTTACTACAGGCTTCCAAAATTCGGATAAATGCCTGCGGTACAATTTGCAATTGCTTGGAGTTATGTTGCAGAGCACTGTTTATAATTCTGCACCTGGTTTAGTTTACATAAAGTTACATAAAATATATAAACTAATGTATAAAATATATAAACTAATACATAAAACATATAAACTAATACATAAATATATAAACTAATACATAAACTATATAAACTAATACATAAACTATAGAAAAATTTGTAGCGATTATATTGTTCGTTTGTAAAGAGGATACAATATGTATAAATTCAAATGAATTACAATTCTTTTTAATTAGAATTTCATATATTAGGTAAGGTGATGTATGTGATTTCTTATAAATAAGTATTGTGCAGATTGTGGTCTCCTTGAAAATGTTCTTTAAATCTCTGAGGGGTTTGTAGAACCTGCTACAACCTGCAGTTTTCCTTGCATGCCTTGGAACTATGTTTGCGTTCTTGATCAATACAATATATTTCCTAGGATTCTTTCAACCAGTAGATCAGGCTATTCTATCATTGTGTGCTGTGGGACAAAAAGCAATATTGTACAACTAGTAAATTTCGCCAACGATCGGTGTTCAAATCCAAATCTTAAAATAATAACTCAAATCTAAAAACCACAATCATTGTCTAGATTCCAATGCTTAAGAAAATATAAGTTTTGGAAATATTTAAATTCGTCAGTATTTTATTCAAATTTAATAATTGATATTTTCTTATTAAACTTAGTTCAGTATCCTTCTATTTGAGAATAAATTGACTTTTGCTAATTACAACTTTTTTGTGATTGCATGTGTGTAGCTCAGAGAAAAAAGTAAGGTATTCATTTATTCCTGATTCATTCTTAAAATGGAAAGGAAATGCAATAAAGCAAAAGAAACAATGTTCCATTCCTTTTTATTCTATGATATTTTTGTCTTACGTAGCTGCAGATTATTCACTTCCTTTTGCTTCTGAGTTAAGTTTTATGTTAGAGAAGTAATCCGTAGGGGAAGGGGATACATTACCCATGCATACGATGCATTTTAAAGTAACTGTGAGTCCGTAGTGAAATTTCAAAACTGGATGTAATCTCCCCTTAAATCGGTCCGGACGAAGAACATGATATGTAAATGTTATACGAAAGGTGAAAGTTTCGATCGATCATGATTGGTCACGCTGAAAGTGAGACAGACCATGCATGGAGTTCAGGTGACATTCATTTTGGCCTCTCAGCGGAAAGAAAAGAGAACTTATGACAGATATAAATAGTTAATTAGAGTGAGTACTATCATGTGTAATCAAAACTTATACCTTAGATGTTTTAAAACTGTTTCTCAAAAGTTGGAATTTTACACGTTATTATTTTTCTAGGAACATAGAAAGTTATGCTATGAATACGCAATTGCATTATCTCTTAGGTTTGAGACAGAGTAACTTTGTCTACCAAAAAGTTCTTTGTGGAAGGTTTTATGCTGTTATACAGGGTGATTTAAAAGGTCTCAGACAAACTTTAAAGTTAGGACATGAATACCAAACCCAATTTGGAATAGGAACATATAGTCCCAAACTAACTCACCGGGATTTGTTAGAAGTACAGAAAGAACAAAACTGGAATTCTAGTAAGGTACAACTGCACATTTTTTCCATTTTTTCCATGGCAGGGTTCCGTAGTTCGGTCTCGACCACAATGACTGTTCACTGCGAATGATTCCTTTTTAAATCAGCTGTGATGCAAACACAAAAACGTTTTATGATAGAGCACACGTCTGATTAAAAACCATTCAAAGAAATTCGCACATCGGTTCAACCGTTTTTATCCGCTGTCTCTTATGTTAAGTGCATATCTGCTATCTCAGGATTAGAGTATCGATGCATCCTATTCCTGCAAAGTCTAGGTCTAGAACGACAATGGCTCACGTTGTCCAACACAATCCAAACAACGCCGTCTAGCACTGTCGCGTTGTGATTGCCATCGCTCTGCAATTCACCGTGGCCGCAGGCAATCCATAGAAGTCCATGCCGATTATTGCGAGGTATATCTGGAATATGTCATAATTACCAATGGGCTTGTGTTTGAAAAGATACCTGTTAGTTATCACGTTCAATTCGCCAATTTAGACAGACGTGGCAAAGATACTAAAAAAGACAGGCAAAAAAAGCACTTCGAGGTAGAAATAGGTTACACTACTATATATACTACTCTATTGTAGCTTAGTTTCGTAGTAGTAGCTACGTTTGTTTGTTACAGATTTGTTAATTAATGCAGTATATCTACTACCAAGAGTAGCTCATGTTTGTATTTTGCAACGAAACCTTAATTTTAAAATACGTAGAATACATAAAATAAATATATAGTAAACCTGTATTAGTTCATTAGTTCAGGATCTAATAAAAGGAAAACCGTCGTTATAAGTAACCATTTATGAATACGATCTATCACAAAATGTTACAAAACTGATTGGCCTATTTTGTGGTTGATAATAAGGAATGAATATGCAACTGGGGAAATGTACGCACGTATGTATGAAAAATTATATGAAATAGCGTTTAAATACGTAAGTCATTTTGATGCCTCTTCCAACACATATCTACAACATATTAAATGAAAAGCACACAGTTTTCAAAATTTTGCAGTCAATATCCATTTGAATCACTATTAATCTCAACTGTTAAACGCATCGTTTCATGCACTTAGTTTTTCAAGTAATTTTGCTGAACTTCTTAGACACAAGGGATTCTCTGTCAGTCAGAGTTCTGCTCACTTCACGAACTCCTCTAGACGACATTTTACTTCTTAACAAGATCTTGAAGGTCAATGCTCCACTCTCTTTCAGTGTTATTGTATTTCTAAGAACGTAGCTTAAATCCTTAGCTGTAAATCCTCTTTCCGATTTAAATTGCGATTTAAGTAAAGATGAGTGAGAATAGTTTTCTGTTGTTTTACAATCGCGAGGTAAAAAACTCGTTTTTTGTGTGTTTTTAAATTTATAAACTTTATTCTGACGTATGATACGAATACAGAAAGCACTGAAAGCACATTTCTCTCAGCCTTGTTCAGGTTGGGAAAAAATAGTTAACAAACGTCAACCTTGGAGGATACAGAGGATTTTGTTCGCAGAACCATGATGTTTTCGAACATACAATTCGTTTATCTCATGTTTACAATATGTAACAACACATATATTCGTTTATCTCATGTTTTAACTATATTAATATATTTTTTAAGGATGTAGTTAAAACTACCATTTAAAACAATATCATAAATGGTTTACTTTATGTTTTAGTCTCCCATCAAAGCTTTCGAATTTTAAAACGCTTTGTTAATAATATTGAAAATGTAATAATTTTCGATATGAGGCACACAAAAGTATTGATCCACCTTCTGTAAAAAGCAAAAACTTTGAAGACAATGTGGTCCAATTTGTATGTATATAAATATATGTATGTCTATAAATATATGTATGTGTATATATATATATATATATATATATATATATATATATATATATATATATATATATATATATATATATATATGTGTATATATATATATATATATATATATATATACATATATATATATACATATATATATACATATATATATATATATATATATATATATATATAATAACAACATACAATATACAAAATAACATAACACACACAAAATAACAAAAAATAACCAAACAGCCGGGGTGCATTAACCAGAAATCGAAACTCGAAACTACCCATGCAAGCGCGCTGAAGCTGCAGACATAGCATGGTAAGCAATATAATTTCAAGAACACAAGAATTTCTAAAAAAATGTAACAAAAGTCTTAAAAAATAATAAAAAATGAAGAAATGTTGGTGGATCAGGGCGTCATCAGGGAGGAGCCTGACCCAAACAACATAAAATGGTGTTTTCTACATATGAGCAGCATTAGGCTGAAAAAATTGCTCATACACTCCCCCAAACACCACCAAAAATCAAGTAAAACAAAAACAGAACAAAATACCAAAACATAGCAGGAATAGAACGAAATGAAACCCGAAGCCGCAGCTGGGATATCATCAACAACAAGCCTAAAAATTGCCACCAAATGCCATCAATTACACAGTCTAACTTATATGCTAACATCATACCTCCGATGCAACAAGTCCAAAAATAATAATAATAATATGAAAATCCCCAGCCCCTTATCAAAAATATATTCATAAAAAGTAAAAAAATAAAAATAAAATTGAAAAGTAATTCCCATGGCTCTGGGTAAATTACGAAAAATAATTATTCATGTGTTGTGTAGGTGTTGATATTAATAAATCTTTCAAAAATATTTTTAAAGAATGAAAACGGGTATTTGTTATTGAGAAGTGTGTTTTTTAGATATTTACATTGTAATAAAAAGTTAGCATCAGAATTACAAATTTTTTTGAAACGTACCAATTGACCAGCTATCGTGTTGTAGTATATTCTTTTAGAGATATTGGAGTCCCAAAATATTAATTTATTGACTGTAAATTTAAAATCGCTTCGTTTATCATATACATTAATGTCAACTTTGCCGGATGAAACAGAAATTTTTATGTCTAGAAAATCAGTATTATTGTTATCCAGATTGGTTTTAATTAAAGAAAGTTCGTCTGGATAGATGGATTTCCAAATATTAGCAAAGTTGCTATTATTAAAAACAATTAAATCATCAATAAATCTAAAAGCAGTATTTATCTGAAGGCAAAAGTTTTTTTCAAAATAATGAAGAAATAAATTAGCAAGAATGGAAGAAAAATTGGAACCTTGGGGAATACCCTTAACTTGAATGTAAATATGCTCACCATTAAATATAAAATTATTGAAAATACAATAATTAACCAAAAATTCCCATTCCTCAAAATCCAGATCAATTAAGTTATTAAAATCATGATAGTAATAGTTCAAAACATCTCTCAATTTGTCCAGGGGTATGCTGGTAAAAAGGTCTTTAAAATCATAGGTCTGAATATCATTAATAATATTTTTATCCAAAAAATTCAAAACCTTGTTATTATCACATATAATCCATGTAAAGCCTTCATCAAAAATGGCAGCAAGAATAATTTTTAAATATTTAAATAGTAGCAAGCCAGGTTTAATCATATAAGAGTTATTACCACAGGTGATGTAACGGAATTTAATAGGATTTTTGTGAAATTTAGGAATAACGGTAATATAAGGTAAAATTATGTGTTGATTGGAAATTTTAACTCTTTTATTTGAAGAAATGATTTTTTTAATAATGGTATTATAAGTAGATTTACAGAATTTATATGTATCTGAATTCTTAAGTTCAGCATCAAGTAAATTTAAATAAAGTTTTTTACATATGAAAGCATAGTTACCTGAGGCTTTATCAACTGTAGTAATGATAAATTTATTTTGAATATCCTTAATGGCTGTGTTTATTGTCTTGTAATTACCGGTATTGTCAAAAATAGATTGAATATTATTATTAATAAAATCTTTAAAATGATCATATAATTTCCATTTCCATTCTGTAAACAAACATAAAGGGACTTTAAATTTAGAAGAGGTCATAAAACAGAAATTATCAATGTCTTCCAGAAAGCTTTTAAGTATACTATTTCTATTAAAATTATAAATGGGCCTAAATTTAGTACCTTTATACATAACATCTCTTAATTGGTCATTTTCAACAATACCAAGATCACCAGTCACTATGTGTCCTAAGTCTTCATTTAAATAGGGTCTGAAATTTATGTTGTCGCACAAGCATACAACTGTATCTCTATATAAATCAATCTTACTGCAAAATTGATTGTAATTAAAAATTTTTCTCCCCAATGGTAAATCATATTTAAAGCATTTTTTTATGTTAAGAAATTTTAAAGGAAAAATATTCTGTAGGTTATTCACAATTCTGTTAAAGTTGAATTTATCGAAAATAATATGTTTAAAACTTATCTTCATATAAATTGGATTATCTTTACTACTAGTTTTTTCTTATTAATTTTAGAAAGTCTAGCTTTATAAAGATCATGGAGTAAAAGTAAAAAATGAGGATTGAGAGAGTCAATGTTTGTAAGTAAATTCTTAAACTTAAGACACGTACCGTCATTCAAAGAAAATATGAATTTTTTTAAGGGTTTAAAATTAAAAGTTTCTATAAAGTGTTTTTCAATAAGTTTCAGGTTTTTTATAAAATTATTAAACTGGTGAATATTATCAGAAGTGTTAAGTTTTTTATTTTCACCGCTTCCTCTACATCCTCTCTTTGTTTTCTCTTTTGACGTATGGAATAAAGCAAAAGTATTGCAGTTATCAACATTAACCTGTGTATTTTGAAATAGATCATTCAAACCATAAGGAGCAAGTGTTTTAAATTTTAAAATGTTAATGTTTTCTTTAGCCAGTCTCAATTTTTTATCTTTGACAATATCAAGTATAGTAATTTGTGCATTGCTAAAACCATGTAAAGAAAAATGATGGAATTCCAGGTTAAAAGTGGAGTTGGAGTTATAATTTTTAATATTGGAACGGTGAAGGTTAATGCGTAAGTTCAACGAGTTACTGGTTTGACCAACATAACCCATACCACAGAGGCTGCATCTTAGAAGGTAAATGACATTAGAGGCTTTACAGGCTGGCGAAGTTGAGCTGTCGATAATGTTAGACTCATCCAACTGAGGGCAAGTCTTACAACGTTTATCGCTGCATTTGGAAAATTTAGGTTTACTCATAAAGTCAAAATTATCAACGTTAGGGTAACAGGATTTCGATCCAAGGGGGTCCCCCAAAATCCCCATGTACCGAGCACAGGACTTACCATTAGAATATAAGTCCCTTTTGCCAGGCGCTAAATTCATATTTGTACTATCCATTTGAAATAATAAAAAGTTACACTGCCCGAGAAGTGCGCAAAAGCTGCAACTAACTCTGACAGGTAAATAATAACAACATACAATATACAAAATAACATAACACACACAAAATAACAAAAAATAACCAAACAGCCGGGGTGCATTAACCAGAAATCGAAACTCGAAACTACCCATGCAAGCGCGCTGAAGCTGCAGACAAAGCATGGTAAGCAATATAATTTCAAAAACACAAGAATTTCTAAAAAAATGTAACAAAAGTCTTAAAAAATAATAAAAAATGAAGAAATGTTGGTGGATCAGGGCGTCATCAGGGAGGAGCCTGACCCAAACAACATAAAATGGTGTTTTCTACATATGAGCAGCATTAGGCTGAAAAAATTGCTCATACACTCCCCCAAACACCACCAAAAATCAAGTAAAACAAAAACAGAACAAAATGCCAAAACATAGCAGGAATAGAACGAAATGAAACCCGAAGCCGCAGCTGGGATATCATCAACAACAAGCCTAAAAATTGCCACCAAATGCCATCAATTACACAGTCTAACTTATATGCTAACATCATACCTCCGATGCAACAAGTCCAAAAATAATAATAATAATATGAAAATCCCCAGCCCCTTATCAAAAATATATTCATAAAAAGTAAAAAAATAAAAATAAAATTGAAAAGTAATTCCCATGGCTCTGGGTAAATTACGAAAAATAATTATTCATGTGTTGTGTAGGTGTTGATATTAATAAATCTTTCAAAAATATTTTTAAAGAATGAAAACGGGTATTTGTTATTGAGAAGTGTGTTTTTTAGATATTTACATTGTAATAAAAAGTTAGCATCAGAATTACAAATTTTTTTGAAACGTACCAATTGACCAGCTATCGTGTTGTAGTATATTCTTTTAGAGATATTGGAGTCCCAAAATATTAATTTATTGACTGTAAATTTAAAATCGCTTCGTTTATCATATACATTAATGTCAACTTTGCCGGATGAAACAGAAATTTTTATGTCTATTCTTTGTACGGCGTCAACGTGTTTGAACCATTTGATCGGTTCTTCAATTGAAAGTTTGGATAACACTGGAATCAGGGTTTTGTGCATTCTTTCTACTTGTCCATTGCCTCTTGGGATTCCTGTTGTGATTTTTAGGTGTTCAATCCCGTTTTCGCAACAAAAATCTGTAAATTCTTTAGATGTAAAAGCGGATCCTCTATCCGAGATTATCCTCGCAGGATTTCCAAAACTATTTTGTTGTTGTTTGAGTTTATTTATTGCGTCACCTGATGTCGTAGATTTGGTAGGATATAACCAAGTGAATTTTGTGAATGCGTCTTCTACCGTGAAGATATGCTGATAGTTCTTAGATGTTGAAGGTAACGGACCTATGAAATCAATGTGATAAGTGTATAATGGAACGTCCTCTTTAGGAATTGGATTTAGAAAACCTTCAGCCTTTCCTAGCTTCTTATTACTGAGTATGCACACACACACACACACACACACACACACACACACACACACACACACACACACACACACACACACACACACACACACACACACACACACACACACACACACACACACACACATGGTACACAATTACTTATAAACTCTTCAACATGTTTCCTCAATTTAGGAATAAAAAATTCACGCTTAACTACCTCTTCAGTTTTATTTACAGCGAAATGTCCTTTCTCGTGTGCATGTCGTATTATTTCGTCTTGCATAGCTCTGGGGACAACTAAAAGTTCACGATCATTATCGTATTTATACACGACACCGTTTTTTGTAAAATAATCTGAATTACTTCCATCTTCTATCAGTTTTTTAATTGCGGATATGTGGTCGTCATTGGATTGGGAAGCAATTATTTTATGAGTTATTCCGTCATCTGCAATGACTTGCATCACTTGCATTACAGGGTATCTACTGAGTGCATCCACGTGGGCCATTTGTTTACCAGGTTTGTGGACTATTTCATAGTCAAATTCTTCTAAGAAAAGAGACCATCTTGCAATTTTAGGGGTTAAATCCTTTTTTTCCATAGTTTTCTGAAATGCTAAGCAGTCGGTGAATATTTTAAATTTCGAGCCTAAAAGGTAGTTCCTGAAGTGTTTAAGAGCCTCAATTACGGCAAGTACCTCTAGTTCGTAACTACTATACTTCTCTTGTTGAGGTGTTGTTTTTTTGCTCTTATAGTATATTGGGTAAAACTTCCCGTCGTCTGACTGTTGGAGGAGCACCGCCCCAAATCCTTGGCTACTTGCATCAGTATGCAGTTCTAGAGTCGCTCCCTGGCGAAAAATGTGTAGTACTGGGCTTTGTGACAACATTTCCTTTAAAATATGAAATGCTTCTTTTTGTTCTGGCCCAAACCTAAATTCTGTATTGTTTCTGAGTAAATCACTCAAAGGTTTGGCCACTTTGGCATATTGAGGAATAAACTTCCTAAAGTATCCTGAAAGACCAAGGAAACTTTGCAATTGTTTAGTTGTTTGTGGTTGTGGAAATTTCTGTACAGCCAACGTCTTAGCTGGGGAGGGTCGAATTGTCCCGTCTTCTATTACATAACCAAGAAACTCTATTTTTCGTTTAAGAAATTGACATTTCTGAAAATTCAATTCTAATCCATATTCCGATGATATTTTTAAAACACGTTTAAGTTTCTCGATTCCTTCTTTCTCATCTCGTGAGGGAATTATCATGTCGTCCATGTAGATAACGAGAGTGTTATCCCTTGAAAGATCTCTAAATACCGTGTATATGTACCGCTGGAAAACACTGGGACTAACCGATAAACCAAAAGGGACCTTCAGAAATTCATATTGCCCTTCATGTGTAACGAAAGATGTATACTTGGTACTTTTCTCATTTACATCTACATGAAAAAATCCGTTTTTTAAATTAAGGGAAGTGAAAACTTTAGCTTCTTCCAAATGATCTAAAACGTCTTCTATTAGGGGTAAGGGAAATCTATCTTTAATAATTTTCTTATTCAATTTCCTATAGTCAATACAGAGTCTAGAAGAACCGTCTTTCTTCTTACACAACACGATAGGGGCTGAGAAATCAGAGCAGCTAGGCTTAATGATGCCATCTTTCAACCACTGTTGTGTTTGAGTTTCAACTATTTTTTGCTCAGCGAACGGCATTCTGCGTGAACGCTGGCTTATGGGGACCTCGTCAGTCAAAATAATGTTCATTTCCAAGTTCGTGCTTCTCGTCTTACACGGTTTATATTGGCTGATAAGTTTTGTCAGTTCCTCCTGCTTAACGCAAGAAACATGATTTAGATCTAATTCGTCAAATGTCACAGCGTTGAACATTGTAGTTAGGAAACTTTCCGCTAAATTAACATTTTCTGATTTGTGGTGACAAGAAAAGTAAAACATGTTATCTTCTGCTATGGTTCGTTTTGTCTCCAACTTAGTGTTTGGTTCCAGACGATTAGTTACTTCGAGATGAGTTTCGGTTTGAATTTTAGTTGAATCTGAAGTGTTCGCTAAATTAACAATTCTTGCGTAATTCACTCGAAAATTATCGCGTTTGCTCAAAACATGAATTCCGCTCTCTGATAAAGTAAGATTTAACTTATTTATGCAATCGAACCCAAGAACAATATCATCAGGTAAATTTTTTAAAACATAAACATCAGTAACAATAATGCATTCATCAATAATAATTTCTGTAGAAAAGAAACCTAGAGGAGAAATGTGTTCTCCTCCTATACCCATTAAAGTCACATTATCAAAACTCAATTTTGGGGATCCAATTTCAACATAAAATTCATATTTTATCATTGACACATCACTTCCTGTGTCGATTAGCGCATTAGATCTTTTCCCGCACATTTCAACATATTTTCTTAGCTTAGTACGAGAATTAAAAGGGCTATTAATTAAAGTTCTATTTACATCTCTTTTGGGACACACGTCGGCCTTGTGCCCATAATTTTTACATTTAAAGCATCTCACACCCTCAGTTTTCTTTTCACAATTTATCGACCTATGTCCATATTCATTGCAGTTGTAACATTTTATATGATTGGTGTTAATTTGTTCAGGGCGCACGAAAGATCGAGGCTTTAATTTGTCAAAATCCCTATTGAAACGCTTCTTATATTTATCGTCTGATGTTTTCGAATCTCTATTGGGTTTTAAATGACATCGAGCCGCTTCATATTCGTCTAATTTATTGACGAGTTGGTCTATTTTCGTTATTTTCGGTAGCTCGTCTATAAAATGGTCTCGAACGTCATTGGGTATTTTTCGTTTTAGTTGATCGGTAATCATGAGTTCTTTAAGGTCTTGGTAATTTGATACTTCCAACCCACTCGTCCATTCTTCAAAGAAATTTTTCAGATCATGAGCAAAGTCATTCCAAGTAGAAGACGCTTCTTTTCTATGCGAAAGGAAATTTTGCCTAAATTGTTCCGGATTTAATTTAAAACGTTTCAACAATAATCTCTTGACATTTTCATAGTCATTAGCCTTTTCGTCAGGCTCACGCGTGATAAGATTAGCCAAATCCAATGGGAGTAACCCCAACAAATGTGTAACCCATTCCGTTTTTGGTATTTCGATACGACTAATCTGTCTTTCAAATAAAGTTAAATAACAGCTAATATCCTTATTCGTCTCGTAACGGTTAATCAATTTCAATAAATCGTTATTGTATAGGCTGGTAGTTTTACCATAACTGTTGCCTTGTCTGTTAGCAGTTTCGATTTCGAGTTTCCTTAATTCGAATTCGCGTTTTTCGGCTTCAATTTTCTCTGCGCGTTTTTCGGCTTCAATTTTCTCTGCGCGTTTTTCGGCTTCAATTTTCTCTGCGCGGGCTTGTTTTTCGGCTTCAATTTTCTCTGCGCGTTTTTCGGCTTCAATTTTCTCTTCGCGTTCAGTTCTAATAACACTCAACAGATTTTTTGTTATCTCCTCGTCATAATTTTCAGAATCTATTATAAGTTTCGAGCACTGCGCTACTTTGGGATTCGCTGGCACTATTAGGCCTAATTCGTCAATCAATGTTAGCAAATCTGCTTTTCGGGCCTTAGTTAAATATGCCATGTCATCAATTAAAACAAAATTATGTACTCACAGTTTCGAAAGTTCCTTCTATCCGTCTTTTCCGTCAACTCGTCTTTTTCGTCTACGCGTTTTCTTTTTTGTCGTTTCAGTCTATCATCAGCACCACGTCAGGAGAAGTCATGAAACTGTTCTTGCAGATGATTAAAACACAAGTCCAGGTTTGCATAGGGAGTCAAAACATTCCGCCGGCCGGTTCAATCGTCACTGCTTTCGGGGTCTGCTAATCCGTCGTTCAAGCCCTCGTACGAAGGAGGAGAATCGTCGCGGTCGTCAACGATTTTTCACATCCCGGCCGAGCCCCCATTTTTTGTAAGATTCGTGTTGTTCTGTTTGGTAAGGTCTATATTAAAGACTTCGAATCTTACAGCAAATTGACATTTAATGAATAAATATATACAATTATTATGTACAGTTCAGTAAAATTTAAAACAGTTCCGTCATTATCTGCAGCAGTCGTCTCTGCTCGGAAAAAATACGTCAGCTCTCAATGGCGTCCAGGGAAAAAAGTGTCTGTTCTATTAATTTTCTCGTAACTGAATACCAGAATGTGAATGGCTCGTGACAGTATTGCCTTGCATTCCTACTACAATACAACTGACTCCTACCAGTCTCGTTGCTCTTATAATGAGTTCTTTCCAGACTAGTAGACAACTACCGTTGTCTAGTATTCCTACATATATAT
>CANAIC010000131.1:0-14029 GCA_947359465.1 Metellina segmentata
TCATTCTCGTGTATTAGATGGCCAACAATTAAAAAGAAACGCGTCCTCGATTGCGGAGTCGAAACGTAAGAGACGAATTATACGCTTATCTTCCATTTTGCATTTAATTAACCTCTTGAACCCTTTTATGACAAAAAGTGGGCATAAAAACTGCTTAATATCTTAAATTTGATAAGAATCGTGATGTCAGACTACAGTCGTCACCCGTCCTTCTTCAAGTGGGATGAGTAGTATTACTCCTGTCAATGCACATGAAAGCTATGTACTTTAGTTTAATTTTAAACAAAAATATGAAAAACTATCGTAATCATTTTGAATATGAAAATGATAAGTATCAATTTACAAAGCGTCCTGTGGAAATTTCTTTAATTCTTAAGATTCATTTCTATCATCATTTTGAAAGTGTTGCTGTATATCGTTGGCTTAAAGCAGAAATTTAAAAAACTGACATCTTTCAGAAGACCTCTTGAAACCTTTCTGACAAAATTGGAAATAAATACTGTTTACTGTCATAAATTTCATAAGAATCGTGATATCAGATGGCAGTCGTTAAAAATGAACGTTCTTAATCCTTTAAAAGCAAATAAAAGCTATGTACTTTAGTTTCATTCTTTTTAAATCTGAAAAAAGATCGTAGTCAAGAGTTTTTTAAATATAATAACGGTAAATAACAGCTTATAAAGAGTTCAGCGGAACATTTCGTTAATTCTTAAGCTTCATTTCAATTACCTTTTCGAAATACGTTGTCTGTTATATCGTTTCATTAGAGCATTATATATATATATATATATATATATATATATAATTTATATTGTATATAATTTGTATATATTATCCATGTCAGTTAATGAGTTCCTGCTCTAAGCAACAATATGTGGAAATTTCGTGTAAAGAAGTTTAAAGTATGGTCGACAAGATCGAATAGATATTTCTACTTGTTTAGAGTTTAAGAAATATGGTACAATGGGTTCGTACAAATTATCTCTCATGAGCTGTTAATTAACGAAACGGAAGTCCGCTTTGGATCATATCTTGAACGGGGAACAACAAGGAAGTTTTAAGTACAGTTACGTAATGTCTCGGGACTCTCTCTCTTGGCTACCTATGAATGTCGCCAATTCACCAAAAATGTCACCAAACAGCAAATTCACTAGAGAAACAATAGGTGTAGTTATATCAATAGTCTCTCGATAGTTGTCTTGACGCGGAATCTCGTATTCAGCAAAACTGACCAGATAAATCGTCATTAGAAAAAACCTGACCAGATCTTGATATTGTCGTCATAAAAGAAATCGTTAATATTTTGATGACAAGGTGGTATTTCGTCATTAACAAAATTAGTCAGGTTATGTTAAACGAGATACCTCGTCCAGACGACTTGGAAGGTTAAAGGGGTGGGAGACCGTCACTCTCCTGTGTGACAATGGCCACGGGGCGGTATTTCAAATCTATTTGTCTTGTTGGGTTTCTTTTAATAATATTTTTTTAATGCTTTATGCATCTTCTTTTCTGATTTACGTGTACCGTAGAATCCCGGTTGGATGAATAACGGATTAATAACAGGAGCTTTCCAAAGACTGAATTCTAAGAATAAGAGCACGATGATATTACTAGAGGATTCTTCTTTACGGAAACCAATCCAAGCTAATTTTTCCAAACCATTTTACTCACAAGAAAGATCAATGGGGTTGTTCAAAGAAATTCTATTATGAGAAAGGACTAATAGAATTGTTCCAAACCATTCTATTCTAAGGAAAGGACCACTGGAATCTTTCTTTTCAACTAATTCTATTATAAGAAAGATCATTAGAGTAGATAGAATCTTTTTTTCCAAATGATTCACATCTCCCCCCCCCCCAATAACTATTGCAAGGAAAGGAGCAACAGAATCTTTCCAGATACTTCCGTTATAAGGACATAATCAACAAAATCTTGCTGCATGATTCCATTTTAAGGAAAGGACCAACGGAATCTTTACGAAGGATATAAATCCCAGGAAAAGAGCAATATACTAACTCCAAAGTTTCTATTCTTAGGAAAGGAAATAAGATTTTTTTAACAGGATCACATTCTTAGCAAATGACCAAGGTAAGGTTAGGTTTGAATTAATGTCACACTGGAGCAAGCTTCTAAGGAAATGTCCAATAAAATTCTTCTATGCGATCCTATTCTAAGGAAATAACCAATAGAAATTTTCAACCGATTTTATTCTAAGAAAAGAACCAAAGGTTTTTCTAAGGTTTGAAAAAAAAGGAATCCATAGATTCTTTTAACTAGTACATAAGTTTATTTGGTCATTATATGTGTTATGGAGTAAACGCAATCTCGGACGCAAAGAGGGTTAAACTCAATTTTCTAAAAATGAACATAATTTATTTTCGAGGTTAATTTTCTCAAAAACTACTTAAAACAGAGTATGTCCATTCGGAGAACCTGGTTCCTAAAATTTTTCCCAACATGTTTTACAAACACCATAAATCATGATAAAGCGAGCGTTTTATTAACCGTAAAGTAATTATTTTTTTTCAAATTTCCAAGATCAAAGTAAAATGTTTTATCAGTAGCGAGGCGTAACATTGATGACTAGGAGTCCTGATATTAGATCTAAAGCAAAAAATTCTAATACTCAGTTTTAGACAACCGTATAAGTCAACTAGAGAGATTTGTGCTTTTTTATTTTCCTCAAAGAATAAAAGACAAGTTATATTAAAAGTCCCAAGTCAAAAAGAAAGCCAAAAGGTGCCAATACCCAGGGTGTCAAGGTTTAAATCAACGATTAAAATTATTTTAATCAAATGATTTTTTTTTAAATCATTGATTTTAAAAAATCAACCAATTTTACATTTTTTATAACTAAGTAAATACACCCTAGGAAAATCACAGAACTCATCAACTGCTTTAAACTTTCTGCACGCATTAATGGTGATTTCAACACTATTGACTACACCCAGTACTGATCAGCTTTTTAAATAAATGTTTGGCACTGGACACTTGTAAATAATATGATGTGTGTCTATGGACTAAGTAATCTGTTGAGTGTTGAGTCAGGGATTCTGCCTAACAGTAAAGTAAAAAAACAAGTTGATATCTATTTGAAAGTTTTGACAATGTTCATGCGTAATTTTATAATATGTTAGGAACAATAAAGCATTCATTCAAGTTTGGGAAGCATGGGAAAATATTGTACATTAATGTTATACTTAATAAAGTCTTTAGCTATTTATATTGTCCATGAACAGTAGGCATACTTCTAAATGTCAAGACAGTTTATTGTTAGAATTTACTAAAGTCTGATTATTTTTCTCCTCTCTTCTATTTTACCTCAACAGACTCGGATTTACGTGGAAAAGAGGGGTAAAAAGTAACTTTGGACTTAAACATAGCTGATTTGTTGAATGAATCATTCACGACCAGTGGAAACAGTTAACAGTAAACAGATACAATCAGTCAACGTTAAGTATATTTAATGAGAAATCTGTTGTTGTTTTTTGTCAGATAATTTCTTAATTTTTGGTTCATTTTCAGTATTTATTAGTTTAACGCATTTTGCAGTCAGTTAATTTCCGCTTTTATTTCTATTGGTAGACTGTACAAAATTCATCGAATAAAACAATTTTTCACATGAATATATGGATCCAAATATCGTTAAAAGATCATTAGCAAGTTTCTTCATTGGTATAAAATTATTTGGTTAAGAATCCCATACGTTTAATATTATATTAGTGTGGGATCATCCTAATTTGCACTAATTTCAGTCATTTTCCCTTTTACTTCGGAAATCAAGATATCAAATTTATTTTTCCAAACTATGCTGCTTTAAAATTCAACTAATTCCATTTCTAAATCATGGATACCTAGCCACTTAAATTCTTTTAACTCCATTATTTCGAATTTCGTATTGTATGAATTTAAAATAAAGTGAAATGTATTTTCCATACTTTTAAATTGATTAAATCTCTACTCAAAGGCTTGTTTTATTTACTGTATAGTCATTAAATATTTTTTGATTGCATTTTCTTGAACGTCAAGCGTATTTTCCATTATTATTGTGTTTTGAAAATATTTTTGTAATTCAGGAAAATATTTCATGATTTTTCATTTCCAAATCCCTAGTAAAGATATCAAGTTTCGTCATAAATATCCTAATATTCTCAAACATCATTAAAACAATTTGTCCATTTCCTTGAAGTTTCTTATTCAGTTCATTAAACTGCTGAGTAATGTCGCAAAAAAAACTTAAAATTATTTAACCAATCTATATTTGAAAATTCGGTACAATTATTGTTTTTTTTTTTTCATTCAAAAGAGCGTAATTTCTTCTAATAAAATGACAAACTGATTAAGAACACTGTGTGTGTGAGCCATCGAACATTGTTGTATGTCAAAATCCCTGAATACTGGCACTTAACTTCCTCTAATAATTGTGCAAATTGTCGTTTATTATGTTTTTTATTCCTATAATTCAAGTTACTATCTTTCCGACCCTGCTATCCTCGCCAAAAGAGCGTTTGAACGGGGACTCAATAAATCTGTCTTTATTAGTAGTATTTACCACATCTGTTCATTCTCAAGCGGTATTTTATAAATTTACATATTCTACTCAATCGGCCTTCATATAAATCTAAAAGCAGCATTATGTCTAATCAATAAATCTAAAACATTTTACAAAAATCATTTATGCATTTCTTTTATTTTTAAGTTTTTTACTAACACTTGTATTTTTTTCATATTTTTTAAATTAGGGGTTTGAAATATAATTAAAATTCTTTATTTTTATGATGAAATGATGATGATAAGTTAATAAAAATCAACGCGTGGGTCATTTAAAAAGCCTGCGTGGGTCAGTGTCTGACCCGCGGGTCATACGTTCTCCATCCCTGCTCAAGGAGAATGTATCTTAGCCCAGGCCTCGAAATAGATTTTTTAATACAGGTGCACAGAGTGCACCTAAGTTTTTAAATTAGGTGCACGGGTTATATTTAGGTGCACATTAAAAAAAAACGTAATGTAAAAGTATTGTAAACTCCTTTTTGTAAACTACTGTAATGTAAACTACTTTATTGGGTATGTTTATATAGAGGTTAGTAGTAGATAGTAAATAAAAAAATATTTAAACATATCGAAATCCTACGGTGCACGGCTTTCGCCACAGTCGCTTTAACAGAGCCATCTGGAAAATGTTTCGATCATCGGAAAGTTCTGGTGGCAGAGGTAAAAGTAATTTTTCCTCCTGTATAAATCGCGGTTACGGCCCAGCTATTTTGTTTTTGCATAGTGTGTATTTAGGAATTTTAATTACGTTTCAATAGAGCGAGAGAGGTCGATACTAATATATTGTTCAAACATCAAACTAACATAAAACACATCCCAACCCCATTTTTTTTTAAACTTTAGGTGCACTGCGTGCACCTAGCGAGAAAAATTAGGTGCACAATTTTATTTTCATGTGCACAGTGCACCTGTGCACCCGGGTATTTCGAGCCCTGTCTTAGCCCATATATCTTCCGTCTCCAGGAAAGAGGGGTAAAATCACAATGGCTTCTCCGAATCTTAATTTGAATATTTCTCCTCCCCCCAAATATATAGGAGGAAAAAGAAGCATGGCAAGTAGGTATTGGTGACTTTACGTGATCAAATCCGATGGGAAAGATCCGAGGACAACACAGTGTAATTTTGAACCACGGTTAGATGATGAAGCAACACCTCAGCTGGCACCCCACTTTTCAAACTTCCACGCCACGCCAATTGGAGGATATTTTAGCCCACGATAGATTTAAATTGCACCAGCTCTCATGTACGCGACGGTCTTTGGTTGAATTCGAACTCGTGTCCCTCCGTTACTCCTCCAACCGGTCTAACGCGTCCCGAAGTTTATCACGGTACAAATAATTGTGATTTAGATTCCCTTTAGCCCTGACACGGAAGATGTATCAAAGTAACTATATGCATATTTTTTCATTTAGAACGTTTTATCTTTGTCTTTCATGGAGTTGGATGTTAAGAAATGCCCTTGAGATAAAATTTCCAATTTTGAAAGATGTTAAAAATTCAGCTTGAATTTCAAACATTTATTATTATCATCCAGCTTTCGATTCAAAGAGCTAAGTTTTTTTCTTTCAGAATCGGTTCTCAAGTACGGTCGATAATATCACGAAATGAGATATCGCACACAATTTTGTACTTCAATTAGGAATTAATTGAATTCTTATTTTTATCTGTAGACGAGATTCATTCGCGATTGAAGCTCAAATTTCGAGTACTGTACGTTTTAAGCACTCTGAGCCAGTCTTCGATTGATTTAAGGGGAAATAGTTTCTTTATATTTGCTTCCGAACGAGATGTTTCTTTGGGTGCCCTGGTAATATTTCTTCTTCACAGGGAGAATTAATGAAGTGATGTTTCAATTGTGATTTATACAAGACTCGATAGCTTCGCTTTCATTTAAACCATTTAAAGTACTATAAAGAAGCAAAGTGAAGTAATATTTTCAAATATATATAAAAGAGTATTCATTCGCACACATTTATTCGCAAATTCAATCTGCCCATTTTTTTTTTTTTTTGACTTAAGACTACGTCTACTTCCACGAATAATTTGAAGTGATTTGACGCGAATAGATCCCAATTGAAATCGGCATATCGTTAAAAATATGTGCCTGACAGTTGTCTTGTTTGCATATACATAAACAGCATGGTTTCCATTTCGCATACTGTTTAATACATAGTACGCGCTACTTCATCTCCTCTTGGTTGGTGGGGGAAATGATGCAATGTATTTTGGTGTACCGGTCTATCTTGGCAATCGTGAGCACAACACGACAGCGCATTATCGTTTCGAAGCTCTCGGCAAGAACTATTCAAATATTTGAATATTTCACAGTGGTTTAAACTGAACATTGAAAAAATTGCTATTTTGTGAACCGACGAATACTTTCGACAATATCGCTCTTTATCCAGACAATTGTGAGCGCAACACGAATACACGTGGTATGGTTTTAACTCTCTGATTGTTATTGCTTTCACACAACGCACAAAACGACTAAATGAACACATCCGTTGGAAGAATCCACAGAATCTTTCAACCTGTAGATATATTCTATTAGTCTCCTCAGAATACAATCTTTTGGAACGATTAAATGAGTCTTATTTGAGAATGGAATCATTTGGAATAATTCTATATATCGAAATTAATTTAGCTTAATGCGAAATGAAGATTATCAGTGTCACGATATTTCAGAGTAGTGTAGTATCGTTATACCCCACAACACACATGACTAAATAGTCACATTGGTTGAAAGAATCCTTGAAAATATTCTATTTGTGTCAAGTAGGTCGAAATTTGTTAGAATTCACACAAGGGTAGGGGACAGTTAATTAACGTCGCGCTGGAGCAACACAATTGGCGAAGTTGAAAGTACAGGATCGATTCTGAAGACCCGAGGACAACACCTCGTAATTTTGAACCACGGTCAGCTGACGAGGTCAACACCTGAGCTGGCACTGCACTCACCCAACTTCCCAACAACACTGCACAATGAATTCATATAGGGAAGACTGAAAATTGTAGTATGGATAAATGCATGACCGTTATGGGTTTAAGAAGAATTATTTCGTCAGAATTCTGTATTTGTTTTCAATTGGATTATCTCTTCAAAAGTCTTCACATTTCTTTTTTGTGTCATAAAATTTGACGTTTGAATTACATGCATTTAATTAAATCCTTATTTCTTTCTTCACAGACTGGATTCATCCACACATGTCATGGAGATTACAGGATAGAACCTCATTCGTCGATATCACCTGAAGCATATCTGTTGCATCTGATAAAAGAAGTAAAAGAGCCGCACTGTCTTGATTCTGGTAAATTTTTATTCGTATCCATGATTGATTTTATTTTCCCTCGCATCGAAGGACTTTTTTTTATCTAACGACATGCAATTACGCATTCAGAAGGTCACGTGTTCGTATGGTACACGAATTTATGTGTGGCGATCTTGTGACACGACTGTAACTATTACTGTAGCACACGCACACAAAATAATTAATAGTAATTTTTGTATTACATTTAATTTAATCGAGCAAAATTATTCTCAAAGCGATGTAAAGCAGGTGTAAACAAATTAGAAAGAAATTACCAAACAACTTAATTGAACCTAAAGTAACCAAATCAACAGTTCAATTTTGCCATCTCTTCATGGATAATTTATTGGAATCTAAAGCATGAAAATGGGCATTTGAATGCATTAAATGCAACAATAATTGAAAGACATTGACCATTGACTGGATATTGGTATATCTCGCATTCGATTATTTCCCACCATTTCAGAAATATTCAATAGCAAATTAATATTGAAATGAAACTCAATCTGAACCCTAGGTGAAGACCTAAATGTAACTTTAGTAATAGGAACTTTTGAACCTGAACACGACTGTAGGTAGCTATGTGTAACATAGCAACACAACTGTAGACCTGTAACACGATTGCAGCATGTGGGAAAAAATAAATTATTCTATTGATAGTAGATTTCATTAAACCCTCCTTCCGATTGTTTCGACTAGGAATATCTCCATTAGCAAAACTAACCAGATATTGAGTGGACAAGATATATCGTCATTAGAAGAAAACTGATATTGACCTTGAAAACTCTAAAAAAAAATTGACAATATCTTGATGACGAAATAGCTTGTTAGTAGCCAAATTGGTCAGATCTTGATGAAAATGAGATATCTCGTCGAAACCACTTGGAGGTAGTCCAAAATTTTGCGATTTTTGTGTCACGCCCAAATTTTAAAATTTAATCTAGGACATTTTAAAGGTAATTTATTAGTTTTTTTCACCATTCGTCTTTCTCTCCGGAATGTGACATCATCCCTACCTCGAATGAAGAAGCAAGCAAATGTTGCGATTTCGTCCGCTGGCGTCACAAGCGTTTTTTGTCCTAAAGCCTTGGAAACTATGCCTAGTTTTACGAGTCTAGCGTGTTTAATTTATGTTGTTGAATACAATGATTTTCTTGCTAGCAATTTTAACTTTGTAACAGGCAAAGACTGTTTGAGGCTTTCTATCTTCGCGAACGATAAAGATCGAGTGAAAAATTCAAAGGATTTATAATATGCGGAACTCGTTATTAAAATTATTGTTTTATCTTTTTGAGGTTTTCAGTCTTTGTATGATTTCATGTGTCCAGCCTGTTTTTTAAATTTTAATCTAAAATGTTTAAAAATTTTTTTTTTTAAATTTATTGTTATTACGGTGTTGTCTGTGGTGTTGGTTCGCCAAGCAAACCAAATGAGAATGCGTTGCAATCGTGGGGGTTTGCGAACAGTGGTCACACCTGACCCCACAAAAAGAAGTGTCGCGGGCAACGCCGTGCTGGCCACGCCAAGTGGCTATGTGATTATAATTTTTCACAAAGCGCGCGGGTAAAGTAAATGAAAGAAAGAAATTCTAAAACTAACTTTTTCGAACCTAAAGTAACAAAACAGACAATGAAGTATATTTCATACATCCGCAATTAAAAGACAATGATTACATATTCGAAGAATCTCATATTCTCATTCTTTTCCACTATCCCCTACAACCGGCTTCAAATGAAACTCAATCCGAGCTGCAGGCTAAGTCATAAATGTGACTAATAAAAAGAGCCGTTCAGGGTGCAATATGCTACGAGCCCGTAACGCGACTGCAGCTTCCATATGTGGCAAAAAAAAAAGAAAGGAATTCCCACGCCAGCAGAAAATAAATTATGATACGAGGTTCAAAGCTCTTCCCCATTAAAGGCGTTTATAATTCCATCCGAAAACTATTTTCCGGTGAAAAAAGACGCTATGTGCAAGTGCGAGAGAAAGGCACACCAAGTGAGACTCGAAAACAAGTCCGAAATTAAAAATTCCCCCTACACGTTAGAGTCAAATTCGATTTACTTAATCAAAACTAGAATCCTTTGTCTCTTTCTCTTCCCGGGTTTCTTGTTTTCTTTTTTTGGTATCATTGTTTAAGATTGTCGTCGCCAAAAAAGTAGTTCCACGGTAGCGGGGTGCCTGCAAACGGCTATACCGAATTGCAGCTAATTAGTCTCGTCTTTGATCATTTAATTATACGCATACTTGACAGAGGAATAATACGCAGCATCGCTAGAAGTCGATGGTTTTTGTTTCTGAGTGAAATTCATTTCTTTTCGTATCTATTTTCGTAACCGGGAGACGTTGCTGGAGAAGCGGAATTCAGCTGGTGATAATAGAGCATGTGGACAGGGAATAAAAAGAATTATGTATGGTTGTGTTGTTCGGGGACGCTTGCAGATGGTTCCAAACTGCTTTGTATTGTAATAAGGACATTTTCCTTGGATTTTATAGCGTATAATAAAGAAGAGGGAAAGCTCAATTAGCTCGCTATCGTAATGCTTGACACTGAACAGATTTGTACGCTTCCTTTGAAAATTCGGGTCTGTGGCTGTTTTATTATGCTGAATAAACTATTTCGCTAACCTTGGATTCTGTTGACCGCTTGTTCGTTAATTGATTTGAGGTATTACGCAATGGTTTCCATTTAACAGAGGTTTCAAGCTTTTCATTTTACTGGTTGTATATTTAATTAAAGCAGATAACTTACTTTCTTTGTGCGTTATGGAGCGTAAAAACTGACTTGTTTGGAAATATTCAGCTGTATTCAATTTTATCGTTGAAGAAATTTTAAAATATTTTAATTGTTTTGTTGTTTATGTACTTTCATGTGATTAATGACACTTTCAGAGATTTAAGACTGAGTAAATAGGCTAGTTTATATTATTTTACTTTAGGTGCTAACCTTGAGTTCTGTTTACCACTTGGATGGTTAACTAGTTTGGGGTACTACGCAATGGTTTCTTTTTAGCAGTTTTCAAACCTTTCATTACACTAGTAGTTATTCGCTTAAAATATATAATTTATTTTCTGATGTACGTAAACTATGGTGGAAGAGATTAAATACTGACATTTGGAAAGATTCAGTTGTATCCAACTTTTATCTTTGAAGTAATTAAAAAAATATTGGTCTTGTTTCATGATTTATAGAACATTTCATTTGATTAATTTCATTTTTAGATATATTTATATAAGACTGAGTAAAACAGCAGCTAGTTTATATTGCTGGACTGAGTTCTGTTTACCACTTGTTCGATAAATGATTTTGGAATATTGGTTTCCTTTTTCCATAGTTTTCAAACCTTTCATTACACAAGTAGTTACTTACTTATCGTAGATAATTGTCTTTCTGTAGTGCGCAAACCACGGAGCTAAAAAACTGACTTATTTGAAAAGATTCAATTGTATTCAACTTTTATCGTTGAAGAAATTAAACAATTTTCGAAATGTTTCTCTATTTATAATATACTAGCCACTTCGTGGCTAGCCCGGCATTACCCGTGCCAGTTGCTTTTGTTGGGTTATTGTTTTGCTTCGAAAACCAAATGGGAATTTGTAACCTATTGGATAACAGCCATAACGGAGTTGAAGCGGTATTGGTTTGCCTCACAAACCCAATGGGAATTTGTAGACTATTGGAAACAGCCATAACGGAGTTACACGTGAAGTTGATTTGCTTTACAAACCAAATGGGAATCTGGCTTGACGTCACAATATCTTGCGAAAATATAAATATTTAACTGAAAAAGTATTTATTAAAAGAAAATCAAATATATAAGGTATCTATCTGGTGTCAAATTTTCCACAGATTTCAAATCCGTTGAAATTTTCAGTCATCTTTAACAATCCCGATTTTACAAAAAAAAAAACAAAAAAAAACTAAACGATGCCACCCAATTTTTTTTTTTTTTTTGCTTTCCTTCGATGAAATTGTAAGTGTAGGAAATGTAATCTGTTTATTTTTTGAACGCGAAGGGTGACGTGACGTCACAATCTCTTGTGAAAATATAAAAGATACTCAATTTAAAAATTTTATTTATTTAAAGAAAATCATATTTTTAGGTATCGATCTAATGTGAATTTTTTCGCAGATTTCAAATCCGATGAAATTTTTACTCTATATTTTACGGTCTAGGGGATAGTAAAAAGAACTACATAACTCCAGTTTAAAGCTTATTTGTTTTTTATCGTCTGCTGGAAAATCATTCCTCAGCCCAAAATGAAAACGGAAACAAAAAAATTAAATTTAGAATCTGTGATCTTTTATGCGATTGCATTCTAAGGAAAACAATAATAATTAAATTTCATTAAATTCATTTTAAAATGTTCTAGATTGAATTTTAAAATTCGCCGCTACCCCCAAAATTGCAAAAAATTCTGACTACCTGTGTGCCAAATCCCGTTACTGTAAGTGCCATAGATTTGTCAGGACATTGCGTGCAGAAAACAGACAAACACTTCATTTTATAATATTAGAGATTTCATGATTTTTTTTCTCTTGTTATGAGATTGAAGACTAAGAAAACGGCTGGTTTAAATATTACGTGACTATTGGTGCCAACCTCGATTTCCATTATACACTAGTTCATTATTTTGAGGTATAAACGCAACGGTTTTCTTTTCAGTTTTCAAAACTTTCATAATACAAGTTGTTATTCAGCTATCGGACGTGTAGGAGAGCAATCTATTTTATTTAACCCCAATCTATCTTCAACGATGTAATAATTTTTCTTTAATTTAACGAATCTAACAGCACCAACTGCTCATTAGAACTATTAGGTACTCTTCTATTCTGGTTTGGTCAAAATATTTCAGCACATACAAGAGTGCTTGCAGACATACACCCCTTAGTGTTTGTCCCCCTTTGTGTTGTATCCCTTACAACCCCTGAAAGTTTGTAGAGGAAGTTTGAAACACTAGTCATAAGTTCTTACCAAATGTGCCACGTAATCGTAATATTGTCTTGTAAATAAGATGTGCGTTAAAATATTGCCAATTCCTAAGAAACATAACGGCATGTATAATTGCTTCACAATACAAATAAATTACATAAGAAGGTTTGTGGGAAACTATTTCCGAGTACTTATGTTCCTCGATTTCCTTACCTCGGGATCTTGTTCACCCTGACTCGAAACCGGTCCCATTTCTTTGTACCCATTTGTAAAAAGAAACACGTAAGACTAATTGAATCGTAATGATTCCGCTGACAAGTTCATTCTCATTGTCCAAACTATATCATGGCATGCCACGAATCACATTATTAGGTCGTTAAAATCATCTTCCCTAGATACACAGCATTGCACAACTCATGGACGAAAGGAATCCGCTTTGAATTCGGGAACTGAACTAAACGGACTGAATTGGTATGGTGCACAAGTGATGGAGACACATCCAAACAGTTACTTTACATTGCTGAGTAAACAAGTATTACATCAAAGTTAATGCTGCTGTTAAAATCATCGTAGCTACGTATGCAACATGAGCAACTGATTGAACCATTGAATTAGTGAAATGTATTAAACTGATTGACTGGCATGTGGTCCACAAGGATCGAGACGCGTGGAAATGGTTATTTATACTCCGCTGAGTAAATAAGTATTGCATAAAAATTACTTATATTTATGTAGTAGGTAGCTATGGTAGAGTCAATAAGAGTTTGTATGAGATTGGCTCTTGGCTCCTCATGACTTTTTCATGAGTTTGATTAGATCATACTTTCTAGCTGAAAAAAACTTGTAGGCATTAAGCTACGTTTTATATTTGTGTTGGGCTTCCTACCTTTGAGCGTGGTTAATGTTCTGATGTGCCAAGAAAAATAGTGCTAGTATGACTTTATTACGAAGGAACTGTGGCTACGCATACGTAGGTTAGACGTAATTTTTTAACAAATACAATAAGATTGTATCGAGACCATCACGACGTTGCCCATGGAGTTCGTTTGCGAAACAAACCAAATGGGAATACGTAGCAATCACCGGATGTTGGCGAGCGTCTGCGAGCAGTGGTCACACCTGACCCCACTAAAAGAACTGTCACGGGCAACGCCGTGATGACCACGCAGTGGCTAGTAATATATAAATTTGGAATTTATTGTTTGGAATATTTATTGACTAAATGCTGAAATATTA
>CANAIC010000132.1:0-18622 GCA_947359465.1 Metellina segmentata
AAACAGTCCCTTCGACAACAGTTGAGTGAACAATAATGGAATACAATAAAAACCATTCAAATGGCAACCAACAATTGAAATCTTTTGAATTGCAAAAGACTGAAATCTATTGATCGGTATAATAACAATCGAACAAGAATGGGAGGATCCGATAACAATGGAATCTTTTCTTATTCTTCCCCCATAACAATACCTTTGAACTGATTTTACAAAAGAGGGATAGTTGTTTCCACAGAACAAAGTGTTCTAACAGTCATTTCAATTATTAATAACCCCAAGCATGTTAGCTGTGTTTATCGTTCTCTCTTCTCGTTGCATTCGACGGCTACGCCAACCGGGTACAACAAAACTGTACCAAGGTAGTGTTTGACAATCAAGTTCAAATAGATGTTCTGATATCGCACTTTACTTCCTTTAGGGGTTGGATACTTTCATTTACCATTGAAGAATTGTTGTTGAATAACAAAACCCCATTTTACTGGCTGCCTGCGAATAAATATCAAAGGGGGTACTTTTCACAACTATCTCGGACCATTCATACTCACTTGAATTCAATAACATTCCATCCAACTTTATTGTTTTCCTAATTACATTTTTTTCTCTCACTTATATGTATATTTTGCTAGGATTCACCTATGATCAATCGGAAATGTGTAAAAACACCCCTCTTTCTTGCAAATAAAAATATAAAAAGTAAAAGTGGCCATATATAGCACGTGGTGTTCCTAAGTGGTCACTCTCCCAAGTACTGAGCACATCCGAATGTGCTTATCTTTGGTGATCGAATCAGAACGTGAGAATTGACCATAATGTGGCCGTTGGCAGACGTTTGATCATAAATACCTAAAAACAAAGTGAGGAATATTTGAAGGCAGTAGGGATTGCTTCGAAAATGGTTAGAAATATACTTGTTTGTTACAGGGAGCATAGAGAAAAGTTACACATATTTAAGTAAACTATCGAAATCTTCAAATTGTATCGAAACTTAACCTCTAAATACGAGTATATTGCTGCTCCCTGTTCGATTCCTGGTCGTGGAGGGCATAAACGTTGTTAATCAGAAAAAAAAAGGAAAAACATGCCTTTATTTGTTGTACTACACCAATTTATTTATACTATAGTATAGTGTGTGGAGAGACAATGCTCTTAGAAAGAATGAAATTTAAACAGTCCCTTCGACAACAGTTGAGTGAACAATAATGGAATACAATAAAAACCATTCAAATGGCAACCAACAATTGAAATCTTTTGAATTGCAAAAGACTGAAATCTATTGATCGGTATAATAACAATCGAACAAGAATGGGAGGATCCGATAACAATGGAATCTTTTCTTATTCTTCCCCCATAACAATACCTTTGAACTGATTTTACAAAAGAGGGATAGTTGTTTCCACAGAACAAAGTGTTCTAACAGTCATTTCAATTATTAATAACCCCAAGCATGTTAGCTGTGTTTATCGTTCTCTCTTCTCGTTGCATTCGACGGCTACGCCAACCGGGTACAACAAAACTGTACCAAGGTAGTGTTTGACAATCAAGTTCAAATAGATGTTCTGATATCGCACTTTACTTCCTTTAGGGGTTGGATACTTTCATTTACCATTGAAGAATTGTTGTTGAATAACAAAACCCCATTTTACTGGCTGCCTGCGAATAAATATCAAAGGGGGTACTTTTCACAACTATCTCGGACCATTCATACTCACTTGAATTCAATAACATTCCATCCAACTTTATTGTTTTCCTAATTACATTTTTTTCTCTCACTTATATGTATATTTTGCTAGGATTCACCTATGATCAATCGGAAATGTGTAAAAACACCCCTCTTTCTTGCAAATAAAAATATAAAAAGTAAAAGTGGCCATATATAGCACGTGGTGTTCCTAAGTGGTCACTCTCCCAAGTACTGAGCACATCCGAATGTGCTTATCTTTGGTGATCGAATCAGAACGTGAGAATTGACCATAATGTGGCCGTTGGCAGACGTTTGATCATAAATACCTAAAAACAAAGTGAGGAATATTTGAAGGCAGTAGGGATTGCTTCGAAAATGGTTAGAAATATACTTGTTTGTTACAGGGAGCATAGAGAAAAGTTACACATATTTAAGTAAACTATCGAAATCTTCAAATTGTATCGAAACTTAACCTCTAAATACGAGTATATTGCTGCTCCCTGTTCGATTCCTGGTCGTGGAGGGCATAAACTTTGTTAATCAGAAAAAAAAAGGAAAAACATCCCTTTATTTGTTGTACTACACCAATTTATTTATACTATAGTATAGTGTGTGGAGAGACAATGCTCTTAGAAAGAATGAAATTTAAACAGTCCCTTCGACAACAGTTGAGTGAACAATAATGGAATACAATAAAAACCATTCAAATGGCAACCAACAATTGAAATCTTTTGAATTGCAAAAGACTGAAATCTATTGATCGGTATAATAACAATCGAACAAGAATGGGAGGATCCGATAACAATGGAATCTTTTCTTATTCTTCCCCCATAACAATACCTTTGAACTGATTTTACAAAAGAGGGATAGTTGTTTCCACAGAACAAAGTGTTCTAACAGTCATTTCAATTATTAATAACCCCAAGCATGTTAGCTGTGTTTATCGTTCTCTCTTCTCGTTGCATTCGACGGCTACGCCAACCGGGTACAACAAAACTGTACCAAGGTAGTGTTTGACAATCAAGTTCAAATAGATGTTCTGATATCGCACTTTACTTCCTTTAGGGGTTGGATACTTTCATTTACCATTGAAGAATTGTTGTTGAATAACAAAACCCCATTTTACTGGCTGCCTGCGAATAAATATCAAAGGGGGTACTTTTCACAACTATCTCGGACCATTCATACTCACTTGAATTCAATAACATTCCATCCAACTTTATTGTTTTCCTAATTACATTTTTTTCTCTCACTTATATGTATATTTTGCTAGGATTCACCTATGATCAATCGGAAATGTGTAAAAACACCCCTCTTTCTTGCAAATAAAAATATAAAAAGTAAAAGTGGCCATATATAGCACGTGGTGTTCCTAAGTGGTCACTCTCCCAAGTACTGAGCACATCCGAATGTGCTTATCTTTGGTGATCGAATCAGAACGTGAGAATTGACCATAATGTGGCCGTTGGCAGACGTTTGATCATAAATACCTAAAAACAAAGTGAGGAATATTTGAAGGCAGTAGGGATTGCTTCGAAAATGGTTAGAAATATACTTGTTTGTTACAGGGAGCATAGAGAAAAGTTACACATATTTAAGTAAACTATCGAAATCTTCAAATTGTATCGAAACTTAACCTCTAAATACGAGTATATTGCTGCTCCCTGTTCGATTCCTGGTCGTGGAGGGCATAAACGTTGTTAATCAGAAAAAAAAAGGAAAAACATGCCTTTATTTGTTGTACTACACCAATTTATTTATACTATAGTATAGTGTGTGGAGAGACAATGCTCTTAGAAAGAATGAAATTTAAACAGTCCCTTCGACAACAGTTGAGTGAACAATAATGGAATACAATAAAAACCATTCAAATGGCAACCAACAATTGAAATCTTTTGAATTGCAAAAGACTGAAATCTATTGATCGGTATAATAACAATCGAACAAGAATGGGAGGATCCGATAACAATGGAATCTTTTCTTATTCTTCCCCCATAACAATACCTTTGAACTGATTTTACAAAAGAGGGATAGTTGTTTCCACAGAACAAAGTGTTCTAACAGTCATTTCAATTATTAATAACCCCAAGCATGTTAGCTGTGTTTATCGTTCTCTCTTCTCGTTGCATTCGACGGCTACGCCAACCGGGTACAACAAAACTGTACCAAGGTAGTGTTTGACAATCAAGTTCAAATAGATGTTCTGATATCGCACTTTACTTCCTTTAGGGGTTGGATACTTTCATTTACCATTGAAGAATTGTTGTTGAATAAAAAAACCCCATTTTACTGGCTGCCTGCGAATAAATATCAAAGGGGGTACTTTTCACAACTATCTCGGACCATTCATACTCACTTGAATTCAATAACATTCCATCCAACTTTATTGTTTTCCTAATTACATTTTTTTCTCTCACTTATATGTATATTTTGCTAGGATTCACCTATGATCAATCGGAAATGTGTAAAAACACCCCTCTTTCTTGCAAATAAAAATATAAAAAGTAAAAGTGGCCATATATAGCACGTGGTGTTCCTAAGTGGTCACTCTCCCAAGTACTGAGCACATCCGAATGTGCTTATCTTTGGTGATCGAATCAGAACGTGAGAATTGACCATAATGTGGCCGTTGGCAGACGTTTGATCATAAATACCTAAAAACAAAGTGAGGAATATTTGAAGGCAGTAGGGATTGCTTCGAAAATGGTTAGAAATATACTTGTTTGTTACAGGGAGCATAGAGAAAAGTTACACATATTTAAGTAAACTATCGAAATCTTCAAATTGTATCGAAACTTAACCTCTAAATACGAGTATATTGCTGCTCCCTGTTCGATTCCTGGTCGTGGAGGGCATAAACGTTGTTAATCAGAAAAAAAAAGGAAAAACATGCCTTTATTTGTTGTACTACACCAATTTATTTATACTATAGTATAGTGTGTGGAGAGACAATGCTCTTAGAAAGAATGAAATTTAAACAGTCCCTTCGACAACAGTTGAGTGAACAATAATGGAATACAATAAAAACCATTCAAATGGCAACCAACAATTGAAATCTTTTGAATTGCAAAAGACTGAAATCTATTGATCGGTATAATAACAATCGAACAAGAATGGGAGGATCCGATAACAATGGAATCTTTTCTTATTCTTCCCCCATAACAATACCTTTGAACTGATTTTACAAAAGAGGGATAGTTGTTTCCACAGAACAAAGTGTTCTAACAGTCATTTCAATTATTAATAACCCCAAGCATGTTAGCTGTGTTTATCGTTCTCTCTTCTCGTTGCATTCGACGGCTACGCCAACCGGGTACAACAAAACTGTACCAAGGTAGTGTTTGACAATCAAGTTCAAATAGATGTTCTGATATCGCACTTTACTTCCTTTAGGGGTTGGATACTTTCATTTACCATTGAAGAATTGTTGTTGAATAAAAAAACCCCATTTTACTGGCTGCCTGCGAATAAATATCAAAGGGGGTACTTTTCACAACTATCTCGGACCATTCATACTCACTTGAATTCAATAACATTCCATCCAACTTTATTGTTTTCCTAATTACATTTTTTTCTCTCACTTATATGTATATTTTGCTAGGATTCACCTATGATCAATCGGAAATGTGTAAAAACACCCCTCTTTCTTGCAAATAAAAATATAAAAAGTAAAAGTGGCCATATATAGCACGTGGTGTTCCTAAGTGGTCACTCTCCCAAGTACTGAGCACATCCGAATGTGCTTATCTTTGGTGATCGAATCAGAACGTGAGAATTGACCATAATGTGGCCGTTGGCAGACGTTTGATCATAAATACCTAAAAACAAAGTGAGGAATATTTGAAGGCAGTAGGGATTGCTTCGAAAATGGTTAGAAATATACTTGTTTGTTACAGGGAGCATAGAGAAAAGTTACACATATTTAAGTAAACTATCGAAATCTTCAAATTGTATCGAAACTTAACCTCTAAATACGAGTATATTGCTGCTCCCTGTTCGATTCCTGGTCGTGGAGGGCATAAACGTTGTTAATCAGAAAAAAAAAGGAAAAACATGCCTTTATTTGTTGTACTACACCAATTTATTTATACTATAGTATAGTGTGTGGAGAGACAATGCTCTTAGAAAGAATGAAATTTAAACAGTCCCTTCGACAACAGTTGAGTGAACAATAATGGAATACAATAAAAACCATTCAAATGGCAACCAACAATTGAAATCTTTTGAATTGCAAAAGACTGAAATCTATTGATCGGTATAATAACAATCGAACAAGAATGGGAGGATCCGATAACAATGGAATCTTTTCTTATTCTTCCCCCATAACAATACCTTTGAACTGATTTTACAAAAGAGGGATAGTTGTTTCCACAGAACAAAGTGTTCTAACAGTCATTTCAATTATTAATAACCCCAAGCATGTTAGCTGTGTTTATCGTTCTCTCTTCTCGTTGCATTCGACGGCTACGCCAACCGGGTACAACAAAACTGTACCAAGGTAGTGTTTGACAATCAAGTTCAAATAGATGTTCTGATATCGCACTTTACTTCCTTTAGGGGTTGGATACTTTCATTTACCATTGAAGAATTGTTGTTGAATAAAAAAACCCCATTTTACTGGCTGCCTGCGAATAAATATCAAAGGGGGTACTTTTCACAACTATCTCGGACCATTCATACTCACTTGAATTCAATAACATTCCATCCAACTTTATTGTTTTCCTAATTACATTTTTTTCTCTCACTTATATGTATATTTTGCTAGGATTCACCTATGATCAATCGGAAATGTGTAAAAACACCCCTCTTTCTTGCAAATAAAAATATAAAAAGTAAAAGTGGCCATATATAGCACGTGGTGTTCCTAAGTGGTCACTCTCCCAAGTACTGAGCACATCCGAATGTGCTTATCTTTGGTGATCGAATCAGAACGTGAGAATTGACCATAATGTGGCCGTTGGCAGACGTTTGATCATAAATACCTAAAAACAAAGTGAGGAATATTTGAAGGCAGTAGGGATTGCTTCGAAAATGGTTAGAAATATACTTGTTTGTTACAGGGAGCATAGAGAAAAGTTACACATATTTAAGTAAACTATCGAAATCTTCAAATTGTATCGAAACTTAACCTCTAAATACGAGTATATTGCTGCTCCCTGTTCGATTCCTGGTCGTGGAGGGCATAAACGTTGTTAATCAGAAAAAAAAAGGAAAAACATGCCTTTATTTGTTGTACTACACCAATTTATTTATACTATAGTATAGTGTGTGGAGAGACAATGCTCTTAGAAAGAATGAAATTTAAACAGTCCCTTCGACAACAGTTGAGTGAACAATAATGGAATACAATAAAAACCATTCAAATGGCAACCAACAATTGAAATCTTTTGAATTGCAAAAGACTGAAATCTATTGATCGGTATAATAACAATCGAACAAGAATGGGAGGATCCGATAACAATGGAATCTTTTCTTATTCTTCCCCCATAACAATACCTTTGAACTGATTTTACAAAAGAGGGATAGTTGTTTCCACAGAACAAAGTGTTCTAACAGTCATTTCAATTATTAATAACCCCAAGCATGTTAGCTGTGTTTATCGTTCTCTCTTCTCGTTGCATTCGACGGCTACGCCAACCGGGTACAACAAAACTGTACCAAGGTAGTGTTTGACAATCAAGTTCAAATAGATGTTCTGATATCGCACTTTACTTCCTTTAGGGGTTGGATACTTTCATTTACCATTGAAGAATTGTTGTTGAATAACAAAACCCCATTTTACTGGCTGCCTGCGAATAAATATCAAAGGGGGTACTTTTCACAACTATCTCGGACCATTCATACTCACTTGAATTCAATAACATTCCATCCAACTTTATTGTTTTCCTAATTACATTTTTTTCTCTCACTTATATGTATATTTTGCTAGGATTCACCTATGATCAATCGGAAATGTGTAAAAACACCCCTCTTTCTTGCAAATAAAAATATAAAAAGTAAAAGTGGCCATATATAGCACGTGGTGTTCCTAAGTGGTCACTCTCCCAAGTACTGAGCACATCCGAATGTGCTTATCTTTGGTGATCGAATCAGAACGTGAGAATTGACCATAATGTGGCCGTTGGCAGACGTTTGATCATAAATACCTAAAAACAAAGTGAGGAATATTTGAAGGCAGTAGGGATTGCTTCGAAAATGGTTAGAAATATACTTGTTTGTTACAGGGAGCATAGAGAAAAGTTACACATATTTAAGTAAACTATCGAAATCTTCAAATTGTATCGAAACTTAACCTCTAAATACGAGTATATTGCTGCTCCCTGTTCGATTCCTGGTCGTGGAGGGCATAAACTTTGTTAATCAGAAAAAAAAAGGAAAAACATCCCTTTATTTGTTGTACTACACCAATTTATTTATACTATAGTATAGTGTGTGGAGAGACAATGCTCTTAGAAAGAATGAAATTTAAACAGTCCCTTCGACAACAGTTGAGTGAACAATAATGGAATACAATAAAAACCATTCAAATGGCAACCAACAATTGAAATCTTTTGAATTGCAAAAGACTGAAATCTATTGATCGGTATAATAACAATCGAACAAGAATGGGAGGATCCGATAACAATGGAATCTTTTCTTATTCTTCCCCCATAACAATACCTTTGAACTGATTTTACAAAAGAGGGATAGTTGTTTCCACAGAACAAAGTGTTCTAACAGTCATTTCAATTATTAATAACCCCAAGCATGTTAGCTGTGTTTATCGTTCTCTCTTCTCGTTGCATTCGACGGCTACGCCAACCGGGTACAACAAAACTGTACCAAGGTAGTGTTTGACAATCAAGTTCAAATAGATGTTCTGATATCGCACTTTACTTCCTTTAGGGGTTGGATACTTTCATTTACCATTGAAGAATTGTTGTTGAATAACAAAACCCCATTTTACTGGCTGCCTGCGAATAAATATCAAAGGGGGTACTTTTCACAACTATCTCGGACCATTCATACTCACTTGAATTCAATAACATTCCATCCAACTTGATTGTTTTCCTAATTACATTTTTTTCTCTCACTTATATGTATATTTTGCTAGGATTCACCTATGATCAATCGGAAATGTGTAAAAACACCCCTCTTTCTTGCAAATAAAAATATAAAAAGTAAAAGTGGCCATATATAGCACGTGGTGTTCCTAAGTGGTCACTCTCCCAAGTACTGAGCACATCCGAATGTGCTTATCTTTGGTGATCGAATCAGAACGTGAGAATTGACCATAATGTGGCCGTTGGCAGACGTTTGATCATAAATACCTAAAAACAAAGTGAGGAATATTTGAAGGCAGTAGGGATTGCTTCGAAAATGGTTAGAAATATACTTGTTTGTTACAGGGAGCATAGAGAAAAGTTACACATATTTAAGTAAACTATCGAAATCTTCAAATTGTATCGAAACTTAACCTCTAAATACGAGTATATTGCTGCTCCCTGTTCGATTCCTGGTCGTGGAGGGCATAAACGTTGTTAATCAGAAAAAAAAAGGAAAAACATGCCTTTATTTGTTGTACTACACCAATTTATTTATACTATAGTATAGTGTGTGGAGAGACAATGCTCTTAGAAAGAATGAAATTTAAACAGTCCCTTCGACAACAGTTGAGTGAACAATAATGGAATACAATAAAAACCATTCAAATGGCAACCAACAATTGAAATCTTTTGAATTGCAAAAGACTGAAATCTATTGATCGGTATAATAACAATCGAACAAGAATGGGAGGATCCGATAACAATGGAATCTTTTCTTATTCTTCCCCCATAACAATACCTTTGAACTGATTTTACAAAAGAGGGATAGTTGTTTCCACAGAACAAAGTGTTCTAACAGTCATTTCAATTATTAATAACCCCAAGCATGTTAGCTGTGTTTATCGTTCTCTCTTCTCGTTGCATTCGACGGCTACGCCAACCGGGTACAACAAAACTGTACCAAGGTAGTGTTTGACAATCAAGTTCAAATAGATGTTCTGATATCGCACTTTACTTCCTTTAGGGGTTGGATACTTTCATTTACCATTGAAGAATTGTTGTTGAATAACAAAACCCCATTTTACTGGCTGCCTGCGAATAAATATCAAAGGGGGTACTTTTCACAACTATCTCGGACCATTCATACTCACTTGAATTCAATAACATTCCATCCAACTTTATTGTTTTCCTAATTACATTTTTTTCTCTCACTTATATGTATATTTTGCTAGGATTCACCTATGATCAATCGGAAATGTGTAAAAACACCCCTCTTTCTTGCAAATAAAAATATAAAAAGTAAAAGTGGCCATATATAGCACGTGGTGTTCCTAAGTGGTCACTCTCCCAAGTACTGAGCACATCCGAATGTGCTTATCTTTGGTGATCGAATCAGAACGTGAAAATTGACCATAATGTGGCCGTTGGCAGACGTTTGATCATAAATACCTAAAAACAAAGTGAGGAATATTTGAAGGCAGTAGGGATTGCTTCGAAAATGGTTAGAAATATACTTGTTTGTTACAGGGAGCATAGAGAAAAGTTACACATATTTAAGTAAACTATCGAAATCTTCAAATTGTATCGAAACTTAACCTCTAAATACGAGTATATTGCTGCTCCCTGTTCGATTCCTGGTCGTGGAGGGCATAAACGTTGTTAATCAGAAAAAAAAGGAAAAACATGCCTTTATTTGTTGTACTACACCAATTTATTTATACTATAGTATAGTGTGTGGAGAGACAATGCTCTTAGAAAGAATGAAATTTAAACAGTCCCTTCGACAACAGTTGAGTGAACAATAATGGAATACAATAAAAACCATTCAAATGGCAACCAACAATTGAAATCTTTTGAATTGCAAAAGACTGAAATCTATTGATCGGTATAATAACAATCGAACAAGAATGGGAGGATCCGATAACAATGGAATCTTTTCTTATTCTTCCCCCATAACAATACCTTTGAACTGATTTTACAAAAGAGGGATAGTTGTTTCCACAGAACAAAGTGTTCTAACAGTCATTTCAATTATTAATAACCCCAAGCATGTTAGCTGTGTTTATCGTTCTCTCTTCTCGTTGCATTCGACGGCTACGCCAACCGGGTACAACAAAACTGTACCAAGGTAGTGTTTGACAATCAAGTTCAAATAGATGTTCTGATATCGCACTTTACTTCCTTTAGGGGTTGGATACTTTCATTTACCATTGAAGAATTGTTGTTGAATAACAAAACCCCATTTTACTGGCTGCCTGCGAATAAATATCAAAGGGGGTACTTTTCACAACTATCTCGGACCATTCATACTCACTTGAATTCAATAACATTCCATCCAACTTTATTGTTTTCCTAATTACATTTTTTTCTCTCACTTATATGTATATTTTGCTAGGATTCACCTATGATCAATCGGAAATGTGTAAAAACACCCCTCTTTCTTGCAAATAAAAATATAAAAAGTAAAAGTGGCCATATATAGCACGTGGTGTTCCTAAGTGGTCACTCTCCCAAGTACTGAGCACATCCGAATGTGCTTATCTTTGGTGATCGAATCAGAACGTGAGAATTGACCATAATGTGGCCGTTGGCAGACGTTTGATCATAAATACCTAAAAACAAAGTGAGGAATATTTGAAGGCAGTAGGGATTGCTTCGAAAATGGTTAGAAATATACTTGTTTGTTACAGGGAGCATAGAGAAAAGTTACACATATTTAAGTAAACTATCGAAATCTTCAAATTGTATCGAAACTTAACCTCTAAATACGAGTATATTGCTGCTCCCTGTTCGATTCCTGGTCGTGGAGGGCATAAACGTTGTTAATCAGAAAAAAAAAGGAAAAACATGCCTTTATTTGTTGTACTACACCAATTTATTTATACTATAGTATAGTGTGTGGAGAGACAATGCTCTTAGAAAGAATGAAATTTAAACAGTCCCTTCGACAACAGTTGAGTGAACAATAATGGAATACAATAAAAACCATTCAAATGGCAACCAACAATTGAAATCTTTTGAATTGCAAAAGACTGAAATCTATTGATCGGTATAATAACAATCGAACAAGAATGGGAGGATCCGATAACAATGGAATCTTTTCTTATTCTTCCCCCATAACAATACCTTTGAACTGATTTTACAAAAGAGGGATAGTTGTTTCCACAGAACAAAGTGTTCTAACAGTCATTTCAATTATTAATAACCCCAAGCATGTTAGCTGTGTTTATCGTTCTCTCTTCTCGTTGCATTCGACGGCTACGCCAACCGGGTACAACAAAACTGTACCAAGGTAGTGTTTGACAATCAAGTTCAAATAGATGTTCTGATATCGCACTTTACTTCCTTTAGGGGTTGGATACTTTCATTTACCATTGAAGAATTGTTGTTGAATAACAAAACCCCATTTTACTGGCTGCCTGCGAATAAATATCAAAGGGGGTACTTTTCACAACTATCTCGGACCATTCATACTCACTTGAATTCAATAACATTCCATCCAACTTGATTGTTTTCCTAATTACATTTTTTTCTCTCACTTATATGTATATTTTGCTAGGATTCACCTATGATCAATCGGAAATGTGTAAAAACACCCCTCTTTCTTGCAAATAAAAATATAAAAAGTAAAAGTGGCCATATATAGCACGTGGTGTTCCTAAGTGGTCACTCTCCCAAGTACTGAGCACATCCGAATGTGCTTATCTTTGGTGATCGAATCAGAACGTGAGAATTGACCATAATGTGGCCGTTGGCAGACGTTTGATCATAAATACCTAAAAACAAAGTGAGGAATATTTGAAGGCAGTAGGGATTGCTTCGAAAATGGTTAGAAATATACTTGTTTGTTACAGGGAGCATAGAGAAAAGTTACACATATTTAAGTAAACTATCGAAATCTTCAAATTGTATCGAAACTTAACCTCTAAATACGAGTATATTGCTGCTCCCTGTTCGATTCCTGGTCGTGGAGGGCATAAACGTTGTTAATCAGAAAAAAAAAGGAAAAACATGCCTTTATTTGTTGTACTACACCAATTTATTTATACTATAGTATAGTGTGTGGAGAGACAATGCTCTTAGAAAGAATGAAATTTAAACAGTCCCTTCGACAACAGTTGAGTGAACAATAATGGAATACAATAAAAACCATTCAAATGGCAACCAACAATTGAAATCTTTTGAATTGCAAAAGACTGAAATCTATTGATCGGTATAATAACAATCGAACAAGAATGGGAGGATCCGATAACAATGGAATCTTTTCTTATTCTTCCCCCATAACAATACCTTTGAACTGATTTTACAAAAGAGGGATAGTTGTTTCCACAGAACAAAGTGTTCTAACAGTCATTTCAATTATTAATAACCCCAAGCATGTTAGCTGTGTTTATCGTTCTCTCTTCTCGTTGCATTCGACGGCTACGCCAACCGGGTACAACAAAACTGTACCAAGGTAGTGTTTGACAATCAAGTTCAAATAGATGTTCTGATATCGCACTTTACTTCCTTTAGGGGTTGGATACTTTCATTTACCATTGAAGAATTGTTGTTGAATAACAAAACCCCATTTTACTGGCTGCCTGCGAATAAATATCAAAGGGGGTACTTTTCACAACTATCTCGGACCATTCATACTCACTTGAATTCAATAACATTCCATCCAACTTTATTGTTTTCCTAATTACATTTTTTTCTCTCACTTATATGTATATTTTGCTAGGATTCACCTATGATCAATCGGAAATGTGTAAAAACACCCCTCTTTCTTGCAAATAAAAATATAAAAAGTAAAAGTGGCCATATATAGCACGTGGTGTTCCTAAGTGGTCACTCTCCCAAGTACTGAGCACATCCGAATGTGCTTATCTTTGGTGATCGAATCAGAACGTGAAAATTGACCATAATGTGGCCGTTGGCAGACGTTTGATCATAAATACCTAAAAACAAAGTGAGGAATATTTGAAGGCAGTAGGGATTGCTTCGAAAATGGTTAGAAATATACTTGTTTGTTACAGGGAGCATAGAGAAAAGTTACACATATTTAAGTAAACTATCGAAATCTTCAAATTGTATCGAAACTTAACCTCTAAATACGAGTATATTGCTGCTCCCTGTTCGATTCCTGGTCGTGGAGGGCATAAACGTTGTTAATCAGAAAAAAAAGGAAAAACATGCCTTTATTTGTTGTACTACACCAATTTATTTATACTATAGTATAGTGTGTGGAGAGACAATGCTCTTAGAAAGAATGAAATTTAAACAGTCCCTTCGACAACAGTTGAGTGAACAATAATGGAATACAATAAAAACCATTCAAATGGCAACCAACAATTGAAATCTTTTGAATTGCAAAAGACTGAAATCTATTGATCGGTATAATAACAATCGAACAAGAATGGGAGGATCCGATAACAATGGAATCTTTTCTTATTCTTCCCCCATAACAATACCTTTGAACTGATTTTACAAAAGAGGGATAGTTGTTTCCACAGAACAAAGTGTTCTAACAGTCATTTCAATTATTAATAACCCCAAGCATGTTAGCTGTGTTTATCGTTCTCTCTTCTCGTTGCATTCGACGGCTACGCCAACCGGGTACAACAAAACTGTACCAAGGTAGTGTTTGACAATCAAGTTCAAATAGATGTTCTGATATCGCACTTTACTTCCTTTAGGGGTTGGATACTTTCATTTACCATTGAAGAATTGTTGTTGAATAACAAAACCCCATTTTACTGGCTGCCTGCGAATAAATATCAAAGGGGGTACTTTTCACAACTATCTCGGACCATTCATACTCACTTGAATTCAATAACATTCCATCCAACTTTATTGTTTTCCTAATTACATTTTTTTCTCTCACTTATATGTATATTTTGCTAGGATTCACCTATGATCAATCGGAAATGTGTAAAAACACCCCTCTTTCTTGCAAATAAAAATATAAAAAGTAAAAGTGGCCATATATAGCACGTGGTGTTCCTAAGTGGTCACTCTCCCAAGTACTGAGCACATCCGAATGTGCTTATCTTTGGTGATCGAATCAGAACGTGAGAATTGACCATAATGTGGCCGTTGGCAGACGTTTGATCATAAATACCTAAAAACAAAGTGAGGAATATTTGAAGGCAGTAGGGATTGCTTCGAAAATGGTTAGAAATATACTTGTTTGTTACAGGGAGCATAGAGAAAAGTTACACATATTTAAGTAAACTATCGAAATCTTCAAATTGTATCGAAACTTAACCTCTAAATACGAGTATATTGCTGCTCCCTGTTCGATTCCTGGTCGTGGAGGGCATAAACGTTGTTAATCAGAAAAAAAAAGGAAAAACATGCCTTTATTTGTTGTACTACACCAATTTATTTATACTATAGTATAGTGTGTGGAGAGACAATGCTCTTAGAAAGAATGAAATTTAAACAGTCCCTTCGACAACAGTTGAGTGAACAATAATGGAATACAATAAAAACCATTCAAATGGCAACCAACAATTGAAATCTTTTGAATTGCAAAAGACTGAAATCTATTGATCGGTATAATAACAATCGAACAAGAATGGGAGGATCCGATAACAATGGAATCTTTTCTTATTCTTCCCCCATAACAATACCTTTGAACTGATTTTACAAAAGAGGGATAGTTGTTTCCACAGAACAAAGTGTTCTAACAGTCATTTCAATTATTAATAACCCCAAGCATGTTAGCTGTGTTTATCGTTCTCTCTTCTCGTTGCATTCGACGGCTACGCCAACCGGGTACAACAAAACTGTACCAAGGTAGTGTTTGACAATCAAGTTCAAATAGATGTTCTGATATCGCACTTTACTTCCTTTAGGGGTTGGATACTTTCATTTACCATTGAAGAATTGTTGTTGAATAACAAAACCCCATTTTACTGGCTGCCTGCGAATAAATATCAAAGGGGGTACTTTTCACAACTATCTCGGACCATTCATACTCACTTGAATTCAATAACATTCCATCCAACTTTATTGTTTTCCTAATTACATTTTTTTCTCTCACTTATATGTATATTTTGCTAGGATTCACCTATGATCAATCGGAAATGTGTAAAAACACCCCTCTTTCTTGCAAATAAAAATATAAAAAGTAAAAGTGGCCATATATAGCACGTGGTGTTCCTAAGTGGTCACTCTCCCAAGTACTGAGCACATCCGAATGTGCTTATCTTTGGTGATCGAATCAGAACGTGAGAATTGACCATAATGTGGCCGTTGGCAGACGTTTGATCATAAATACCTAAAAACAAAGTGAGGAATATTTGAAGGCAGTAGGGATTGCTTCGAAAATGGTTAGAAATATACTTGTTTGTTACAGGGAGCATAGAGAAAAGTTACACATATTTAAGTAAACTATCGAAATCTTCAAATTGTATCGAAACTTAACCTCTAAATACGAGTATATTGCTGCTCCCTGTTCGATTCCTGGTCGTGGAGGGCATAAACGTTGTTAATCAGAAAAAAAAAGGAAAAACATGCCTTTATTTGTTGTACTACACCAATTTATTTATACTATAGTATAGTGTGTGGAGAGACAATGCTCTTAGAAAGAATGAAATTTAAACAGTCCCTTCGACAACAGTTGAGTGAACAATAATGGAATACAATAAAAACCATTCAAATGGCAACCAACAATTGAAATCTTTTGAATTGCAAAAGACTGAAATCTATTGATCGGTATAATAACAATCGAACAAGAATGGGAGGATCCGATAACAATGGAATCTTTTCTTATTCTTCCCCCATAACAATACCTTTGAACTGATTTTACAAAAGAGGGATAGTTGTTTCCACAGAACAAAGTGTTCTAACAGTCATTTCAATTATTAATAACCCCAAGCATGTTAGCTGTGTTTATCGTTCTCTCTTCTCGTTGCATTCGACGGCTACGCCAACCGGGTACAACAAAACTGTACCAAGGTAGTGTTTGACAATCAAGTTCAAATAGATGTTCTGATATCGCACTTTACTTCCTTTAGGGGTTGGATACTTTCATTTACCATTGAAGAATTGTTGTTGAATAACAAAACCCCATTTTACTGGCTGCCTGCGAATAAATATCAAAGGGGGTACTTTTCACAACTATCTCGGACCATTCATACTCACTTGAATTCAATAACATTCCATCCAACTTTATTGTTTTCCTAATTACATTTTTTTCTCTCACTTATATGTATATTTTGCTAGGATTCACCTATGATCAATCGGAAATGTGTAAAAACACCCCTCTTTCTTGCAAATAAAAATATAAAAAGTAAAAGTGGCCATATATAGCACGTGGTGTTCCTAAGTGGTCACTCTCCCAAGTACTGAGCACATCCGAATGTGCTTATCTTTGGTGATCGAATCAGAACGTGAGAATTGACCATAATGTGGCCGTTGGCAGACGTTTGATCATAAATACCTAAAAACAAAGTGAGGAATATTTGAAGGCAGTAGGGATTGCTTCGAAAATGGTTAGAAATATACTTGTTTGTTACAGGGAGCATAGAGAAAAGTTACACATATTTAAGTAAACTATCGAAATCTTCAAATTGTATCGAAACTTAACCTCTAAATACGAGTATATTGCTGCTCCCTGTTCGATTCCTGGTCGTGGAGGGCATAAACTTTGTTAATCAGAAAAAAAAAGGAAAAACATGCCTTTATTTGTTGTACTACAACAATTTATTTATACTATAGTATAGTGTGTGGAGAGACAATGCTCTTAGAAAGAATGAAATTTAAACAGTCCCTTCGACAACAGTTGAGTGAACAATAATGGAATACAATAAAAACCATTCAAATGGCAACCAACAATTGAAATCTTTTGAATTGCAAAAGACTGAAATCTATTGATCGGTATAATAACAATCGAACAAGAATGGGAGGATCCGATAACAATGGAATCTTTTCTTATTCTTCCCCCATAACAATACCTTTGAACTGATTTTACAAAAGAGGGATAGTTGTTTCCACAGAACAAAGTGTTCTAACAGTCATTTCAATTATTAATAACCCCAAGCATGTTAGCTGTGTTTATCGTTCTCTCTTCTCGTTGCATTCGACGGCTACGCCAACCGGGTACAACAAAACTGTACCAAGGTAGTGTTTGACAATCAAGTTCAAATAGATGTTCTGATATCGCACTTTACTTCCTTTAGGGGTTGGATACTTTCATTTACCATTGAAGAATTGTTGTTGAATAACAAAACCCCATTTTACTGGCTGCCTGCGAATAAATATCAAAGGGGGTACTTTTCACAACTATCTCGGACCATTCATACTCACTTGAATTCAATAACATTCCATCCAACTTTATTGTTTTCCTAATTACATTTTTTTCTCTCACTTATATGTATATTTTGCTAGGATTCACCTATGATCAATCGGAAATGTGTAAAAACACCCCTCTTTCTTGCAAATAAAAATATAAAAAGTAAAAGTGGCCATATATAGCACGTGGTGTTCCTAAGTGGTCACTCTCCCAAGTACTGAGCACATCCGAATGTGCTTATCTTTGGTGATCGAATCAGAACGTGAGAATTGACCATAATGTGGCCGTTGGCAGACGTTTGATCATAAATACCTAAAAACAAAGTGAGGAATATTTGAAGGCAGTAGGGATTGCTTCGAAAATGGTTAGAAATATACTTGTTTGTTACAGGGAGCATAGAGAAAAGTTACACATATTTAAGTAAACTATCGAAATCTTCAAATTGTATCGAAACTTAACCTCTAAATACGAGTATATTGCTGCTCCCTGTTCGATTCCTGGTCGTGGAGGGCATAAACGTTGTTAATCAGAAAAAAAAAGGAAAAACATGCCTTTATTTGTTGTACTACACCAATTTATTTATACTATAGTATAGTGTGTGGAGAGACAATGCTCTTAGAAAGAATGAAATTT
>CANAIC010000133.1:0-93000 GCA_947359465.1 Metellina segmentata
ATAAAAATAATAAATTTCAAATTAAAATATATATATATATATATATATATATATATATATATATATATATATATTTTTTTTTTTTTTTTTTTTTTTTTTTTTTTTTTTTTTTTTTTTTTTTAAATTATAATTATTATTATTATTATTATTATTATTATTATTATTATTATTATTATTATTATTATTATTATTATTATTATTATTATTATTATTATTATTATTATTATTATATTTTTTTTTTTTTTTTTTTTTTTTTTTTTTTTTTTTTTTTTTTTTTTTTTTTTTTTTTTTAAATTATAATTATAATTATAATTATAATTATTATTATTATTATTATTATTATTATTATTATTATTATTATTATTATTATTATTATTATTATTATTATTTTTTTTTTTTTTTTTTTTTTTTTTTTTTTTTTTTTTTTTTTTTTTTTTTTTTTTTTTTTTTTTTTTTTTTTTTTTTTTTTTTTTTTTTTTTTTTTTTGATAACATATATATTTATTATCTAAAAGTTTTCAACAGTCGTTAGAGTATTTTTTTTCTTTAAAAAATAAAGTTCGTGTCATGGCTGAAGAATATCGTAAGCTGGTTTTGAAATGTCTCTCCAAGCGACAGTATCCAGTTTTAACAGATTTTGTTGTAATTGATATTTATTATAAAATGATTTCTCCAGAGGCATCTACGGAAATTGTTCATTCGTATGATAAGCGAATTCATGATCCCTTGGATGTTTGGACCCAACACACGGATCTAACGCGTTTATCCTACCTTGTTGAGAACGATCCACTCTTTTACGTGCATGAAATTGAACACTTGAATACCAACACGCTACCATTAGATTGTCAAAGGGTTAAATTATCCCGTACGTATGTGGACTCGATCCGAAATCAAATGAGCACTACATTTGAAGAAGAAATCTATCATTTTATAACCCTTTTAAATTTCAATGTTCCCAAACTAGCACCTTTAATCGATATTGATTTCATAAAATGCACACGCCTTTTGCCACAGTTTATTCGCATGTGGGTATATAACTACGACACGGTCACTGTATCACCGTCTCCTACCACTCTAAAGAACTGTTTTGGACCTCCTACACAAAATAGTGTATTACCCATTCGAGTATTACGGGGTCAATTGGCGCCTTGTACCTCACGTACTACCTTACTGTCTTTAAATAACGACATTGAAGCTCAGTTACCCCATGGTCCTCTTCCTTACTTGTGGCATTATAGTGATCAGTTGAAAGCTTTAATACCTTTAGCCTATAATCCACTCGAAAATCCAATTATTGTTTAAGCATATCTCAAATGAAACTGATAGCGATCGTCATCACTATTATCCGGATCAAACTTACGGTACCTGCGGGATGCATCATGATACCGACAGACTCGACGTATTCCTTGACACACAGGTTTGGGCAAGTTGACATTCGTCTCATCACAGGCATCATTACTTGGGTCAATGGAAAGGATCGAATCTGAATCAGAAACGTCACTCATGGCGGGTTCTCCCACAAACGATTTCATTTTTAAACGATTCGTCGGACTTGCACTTCTTGATAAGGAAACGTGCCGACGGACAAACGGTCGTATCCGTGGATTGGTGTCTAAAGCATCCATCCAATACTCGGTAGGAATGTCTCGCAAATAGGTCGTTTTAAAAGATTTAAACGCTTTAGCTTGACGAAAAAATACTTTTAGTTTGGCTACGGGCACCAGGGTATTCTGGTCGGTAGCAATACTCTCCAAATAATGGAGTGATATCATCCTTTGAATCTCCTCCGGATTTTGAGCACCATAATCCACCAACTTTTCAAAAGCATAGATTGTGGGCACCTTTCGTGGTCCACAACGGACCGGGGAAGCAGATCGGCGAGGCATTACTTTATTAATTATAGATCAACTGACCATAAAAATACATGTTGTAAAATTCGGATTCGCGCACTCGCATGTGGGTATCGTAATTAGCATGCTGATATTTATCATACGTGTCCCAATGAGCTAGCAAATGCATCGTAAAGAGGAATAACAATTGCCATGTGGTAATGTGTTGAAAATATTCGGCAGGATTATGAGCCGTGTCGTCTAGAACTGAAAAATTAATCGTACCTCTAGCCTCATCCACCAACATGTGGTTATTACGGTTCATATTATCGCAATAATCCCGCCGTATTTTGTTAAATTCGTATAAATTGAAAAAAATGTGCACGAACCGCTCGTTATTTTCCCCAATATTCGGATCCATATACATGTGTAAAATTTCTTTGGGTCCGTGGGGCTCTGTGCAGTAATAAAAGTAAGGAACATACTGCCTCAACGGATGAATGGGATTCCCAAAAATCCAATTCAAGATGGATAGCCATTGCGCAAAGATGACGTGAAAGTTTTTCAAGTTGGTGGAGGAATACCCTTCAATAATATGAGAACAGGCCGTCCAGGCATCCCGCCATCTACTGACACGGTTTAAACTAGCCGAGGCACGAACAGGACGTTGCGAGTCATGGTGATCAATGGGTCGATCCATGGTCTTCTTGACTGTTCGTGGGAAAGAAAAGCATGTGGTCGGCGTGGTCTCTTTTCTTTTTACTGTGGTTAGGATTCGTATGGATGATAGTGAGGCCCAATGAAGCCCAAACAACAACCCATATTCATGTCCAGGTACCTGTTTTGCAGCAAGATTGTACAGTTCAAAAAATACAATGTGTGGACGATTGTAGCTTTTTATGTGTGGATAAAAACACCCAGTGCATAGGGGGGGTGTGTACGCCTCAATCCGAGGATTCAATCGAGTGTAATACAGACAGAGGCGGAATGGTCATGTTGGCAAATGATCCAGCTCCTCGATGGATGTGTTTATGTACAGATTCGACATTTTGGACAGGACCCGATTGCAATACCCTAAATCCAGACGTGTGTGAAAATGGGGTTTTTATGTATAATGGACGTGACGATTTCATCTGTATGTGTCCCTCACCCTATGAAACTGTGGTATTAAATGGTAAACCACACTGCATTGAAAAACACATGGTCAATTTTTTCCCATACGGTCCGTTTGGGGTAGGAAGAAAATTTGGCCCGAGTCTATACTCGATCTAAAAAAAACAGTTGGAATGCCTCTATTTAATTTTGTAACAAAATATTTATTAAAAAAAAAAAAAAAAAAAAAAAAAAAAAAAAAAAAAAAAAAAAAAAAAAAAAAAAAAAAATTTTTTTTTTTTTTTTTTTTTTTTTTTTTTTTTTTTTTTTTTTTTTTTTTTTTTTTTTTTTTTTTTTTTTTTTTTAAGACCTTGCTCATATATTTGTTCGAGTTGGTTCAATCATTTTAAATCTTTAGTGGGGGACTGCAAACTCGAAAAAATATATGAGCAGTAAAAATATATAAGCACTTTACTGCTCATATATTTTTTCGAGTTTGCAGTCCCCTAGTAAAGTTTTAAAGTAATTGAACCAACTCGAAAAAATATATAAGCAGTTTGTGCTCATATATTTTTTCGAGTTTGCAGTCCCCTAGTAAAGTTTTAAAGTAATTGAACCAACTCGAAAAAATATATAATCAGTTTGTGCTCATATATTTTTTCGAGTTTGCAGTCCCCTAGTAAAGTTTTAAAGTAATTGAACCAACTCGAAAAAATATATAAGCAGTTTGTGCTCATATATTTTTTCGAGTTTGCAGTCCCCTAGTAAAGTTTTAAAGTAATTGAACCAACTCGAAAAAATATATAAGCAGTTTGTGCTCATATATTTTTTCGAGTTTGCAGTCCCCTAGTAAAGTTTTAAAGTAATTGAACCAACTCGAAAAAATATATAAGCACTTTGTGCTCATATATTTTTTCGAGTTGGTTCAATTACTTTAAAACTTTAGTGGGGGGACTGCAAACTCGAAAAAATATATAAGCACTTTGTGCTCATATATTTTTTCGAGTTGGTTCAATTACTTTAAAACTTTAGTGGGGGACTGCAAACTCGAAAAAATATATAAGCACCAAAAAGGCCTTTTTTGATGGTTTGACGACATTAAACCTATACTTTTTAAACTGAAAAAATATATGAGCACCAGTTTTAAAGTTTTTTAATACCTTAAGCACTTTTCGACGTGAAACTTTAAAAGTCAATATCGACTTTTAAAGTTTGGGACCGTTTTTACCAAAACTTTTAAAGTTTGGCTGCTATTTTTTTTTGTTAGCACACAAACTTTAAAAGTTTGGGTAAAACCGGCCCCAAACTTTAAAAGTCTCAAAAACTTTTAAAGTTTTAGAGGTAGTAAAATCGCTCAACTTTAAAAGTGTTTTTCAATCCTTTTTTATTATTTTATTTATGTCGTTTAAATAATACAGTACTATTCCCATCACTACTCCTCTTCTCCAGTCTCACACTGGGTACCGTTTCGTGCTCCCACTTACATTTCAGAAAACGGGCATCTGCTTGCACCAACTGAACTGATTTGGGTAATGCTACCGTTGGATCGGTGGCGCTGGCTGCACGATCCCCGTGCTCACAAAACTTTTCTTCAAAACATGATCCTAATCCATTTCCACGCAACAAATTCATCAATTCCATATTTCCCAACCGCATCCCGCCAACACGGGAACGTCCTTTCACCGGTTGGTTGAGCACTTTGTCCATGGTGCATTTGAGAGGGGCGTGTAAATGTTCAGAGCTCCAAAAAGCTATAGGGAAATAAAACGTTTTCGCATAAAACACTTTGCCGTGCGGTATGACGTGCCCGTCACTATTGCATACCCTCGAAGCATCTTTCCCCTCTCCCATCACACATCCTTCCAAAATTTGACCCATCGTCATGCGAAACAAACTATACGGGTTGATGAGTAAATCCGGTTCAATACCCGCATCTAACGTCGGTAACTTGTCCATCACACGCATCACCCCTTTTTGGCCATGAAAACTACACAATTTATCTCCGGTACTCGAAACATGATCTTGTTCGACACAAATACTCAATGTGTCCGATATCAAGTGATATTTGATCACACGAAAAGGACATTTGCTAAAGTGGAGTCGCACCGTTTGGTCGTTGATGGGTACTGCCCGTACATGAATGGAAAAAGGCTCTACTTTGATAGGGCGTTCTCCATGATGGACGATCGTACCCAAAATACTCGTTTCTCCTTCTACGGGACGAAACAAAACGAGTCCATCCGCTTCAATTTTCACACGTATGGTATAAAATCGGACACAATCAAATGCATCCACACCTTCACGGCGCACAATGCAATCTTCTTGCGTACAGCCTTGAAAACTCATATACGCCACCGTCACATGCGGTACATAGAGGGTGAAATGTGGCGAAATACCATCCTCCACGGGCTCTAAGACACTCTTATGGTAGGGTGTCATGCAACGTGTATACGCCGACATGGTATCCATGAAATAATGCGCATAGCAAGGATCCGTCGCCAAGACTGCATTCTTCAAAGCATTAAATGCCAAAATGTTTTTGGGAAACGCATTATGCATGAAAAATGGATTCAAATCCACGTGATAACTGGTGATGAAATCATACCCAAACCGTTCCACCACCGACTCTAATTGCAATAAGCGTTGGGACCAATACGACATATCTCGTGTCGTGACCCATATACCAGTTCCAGGCAATTTTTTAAACAAGAGCCCTGTTTTGTAACGAATGTAAATAAACGGAGGTTCCTCCAAGCATTCCACGTGCTCAAAGTGTCGTTTTAATTTCAACAGATCCAGCTGTTGAAAGCAGGCTGCCGTCACCGGAATACAGGCCTCATTCACCACCACGAAATAGCGAGGATGATGGGGTTCAGGCTCCAACTTGAGCCATGTCCACAAGGAGGCTTGTGGAGCGTCATGAAACACGGGATCCAATGCATTACACGTCGAAACGACCGTGTCTCGCACCATCATAGTGGTCCGTCCTACATTTTTGGTTTCAAAGCATCCCAGAATACATAAAAATCCTAAATAACTATCGTGGAAGGAAGGAATGGAATTGGTTTTGACTTTGTTGGACATTTGGCGCAAGATAATGTAGGTTAGGTAAGGGTTCAGAGGGTAGGTTTGCATATTGATCTCACGATAACACCCATTGGCCTTTTCCACAAAGATTTCTCCATTGGCTCCAATTTCTCGATGCGATTCATGCGGAGTCGTGGTCATTTTCCCAGCGGATTTTCCTTCTTTAAAGTAAACTGTTTTACGGGATAAGACGTGCAATAAGCACCCCGTTTCAATCGATTTCACGACCAAGGCCGCTTTCGATTTAATCACAGACCAGTTACCTTCTCGCAATGGAGCATACAGGTATTTGACAAATAATTTGGTAAACAAATGACCAGGGCTAATCACGATTTTATTCGCGAGAGAATCAATATCAAACTGATTGTTTCTATACAGGTGCGCCATGTACGCTGCTGGATCGGTAGGGTAAGGACAATGATCAAAAAAGGTATCCACTTGTTGGATGGATTCGGAGCCGTCGTTACACATGACGACCAAATCTCCCCGATGCTTGGATTGATAATCCTTTATGTAATAACTCAATTCTTTACCCCGGTCAAATGAATCATAGGTAAAAACACGAACGAGTTTTTTTTGGATCAAATGCGTATTGGTTGGATCATTGGTAAAAAAATAAGGTAAATGACGTAAAAATCCATTAATAATGAAAAATCCACGACCGATATCCACTTCTTGGAATGGAGTATTTGTACCGATTTGAAAATGGAGTGGAAACGTTTGTAAATGTTGGTGACGAATCGCCAAATCCAATTGAGATCCCAGCATGATAGGAAACACATTTCGTATCATTTTTTTGCTGGGGAGATGCTGTATTGAACAGGCGTATACGGTCCGCTCACAAATATGTGTGTGAACATGAAGAGGCCCATCGTACACGAGTATACAATCCACTCGAGTATTTAAAAAATGAATAAATTTTTGAACGTGCTGATCGTAATTATGGATTATTGGTAAAAGCATTTCGGGGACATTGAGATGCCGCATATTTGGTACGCAGTGCATGAACCCGTTGATCAAAGGTTTTGGTACACTCTTGCTGATAGTGATGAGTGGTATAAGCACATAGAGCCACTACTAGGGTAATGATGAATAAGCAATACAAATGTATACCATGCAAATAAGATCGATGGAGAGTATGATGGGTTCCAAACAATGATTTTAAAAAGGCATGGTACGACATGGTCATAGCAACTTTATATTTAAAAAAAAAAAAAAAAAAAAAAAAAAAAAAAAAAAAAAAAAAAAAAAAAAAAAAAAAAAAAAAAAAAAAAAAAAAAAAAAAAAAAAATTTTTTTTTTTTTTTTTTTTTTTTTTTTTTTTTTTTTAAGTCATTAACCAATTCACTCGTGTTCAAGACAACAAGGTAATTGATTACTTAAATCTCGCCAGGCAAGATAAGCCGTTTGAACACAACAAGTCATGCGTTTACATTTGTTACACGCATAAACTAGTCGATCATTACCATAAAAGTGACTTTTCAAGTCACTCAGCCATGGTCGAAGCATGGTGTGTGCTAGTTTACCCACTAAGACACATTCTTTAATGTTTAATTTTTTCAATTCCTGCACTACATTTTCTTTCCAATTTGGATCATTTCTTACATCAGCACAAAACCAAAAACCATTTGTGACAACAGCACACTTTATCACTTGAGAAGAAATGTTTCTTTCAATCGCTAAAGTAGCAAATACTAAATACATCCGTCGAATGTTGATACGTTTCATTGGTATGGTAGGTAAACCAACAGAAGCACTCGGGTTCATGGTCAATGATTCAGTTAAAGAAGGCTTACCTTCGGTCTTTAAAGAATGATATATTTCAGTCTGGCAAGAACAAATATCCAATCCCTTGTCGGTATCATCGTAACTCCATATGCATTTACTAAAATGAAATCCATTCGCATTTTTAATAATTCGATAAGGAATTCCCTGTTGATACTTTACAACTTTTATCAAAAAGTTTAAGGATTTTTCTACTTCTTGTAACTCGCCATCATCATAACAAGTTTTCCCAAACAATTCATTTTCTAAACGTTGGACAACTTCCATCGTATATCAGGCAATATTGCTATCAATGGAAATGCAAGATGTTTAACGTCAAGAGCTACCAGTATGTATAATTTAAAAAAAAAAAAAAAAAAAAAAAAAAAAAAAAAAAAAAAAAAAAAAAAAAAAAATTTTTTTTTTTTTTTTTTTTTTTTTTTTTTTTTTTTTTTTTTTTTTTTTTTTTTTTTTTTTTTTTTTACTTTTTGTATCGCAGTTGAGACAACTGTTCACTTCCCACTTGCCGCCAGTTTTTTGAATCCCAATTCGTTACATATATTTTACCCAATTCTTCCAACAAGGATTCATTTACATTTCGTACGTCATTATAATAACTAGCATTCCGATGTAAAAAACATTCAGCTGACAATCGTGTCATATGAGTTTGCTTCGCTATGTAGTCATCCACCAACACATTCTGTAACTCACGTTCATACAGTTGTAATAATGCTAGAAATACAACGCAACCCGAATCAGTTCCTGTTAGACTAGACACCTTGGGTTGTGAATCAAACCATGCATACATCTTGCGGACGGCGTTAGCATGTAGACGGTATTCACGTCGTATACATCCTGGATCCAACACACAGTTCAAATATAATTTTAAATCTTTCGATTCATATCCGTCAAACCCATCCACCGCTAATAAATGATACATTTTACGATCTGTTACATCTCCATTTAATGAATTTTGACGTAACCATTGATTCAATAACCGTGTCCAATCCATGCGGTCCTCGGGTAATTCCTTAATGCATTTTCGCTTGACAGATTTCAGTAAAAACGTCACCAACTGATCCCGAACCAATCCATCTTGATACCGGTCCAAGGCATCTGGTATTTTTAACCATTTCGTGACCTGACACAAGACATTCCATCGATGTTGTTCAATTGTTTCATCCCCATGGCCCAATAGGCATCGGTTCACCACTTCTTGATCCAATAACACCCGTAAATTATTGACAGAATTTATCTTTGAAGGTTTCGCTATTGATCGTGGTGAATGGATTCCTTTCCGACCACAAATTCTTGACGCACCAGGGACTGCATACGAACGTTGGACGGGACTCACCATAGTTTTTTTGAATAAGTCTTTCCACAATGCCATAGGTTTGTCGGCTTGCAATAGGTCCAAGTGTTTTTAATTCTTTTTGTGTAAATAAAACTACGTATTCTACACGAGCGCCAAGTGTTTGAAATGCGTTGATGAACCAAACCAATGGTTTCTTGTTTATTTTCAAGGTTCGTCTCAAATCCTTCTCTACGTTAAAAGTCGTTGTATTTTCTAATAAAACAACATACTTGCACGTCTCAAATGAAATTTTTGTATTCTCGTTAAATATTCGTGCCGACTCCCACTGCGAAAAGCAAGTTTTCATACCAAAACAAAATGGAAAGACGTGGCAGAGTGTTTACACCCAATCAAATGGACGTGATCCGATGCAGAGTCGAAATTTTGAAAGATACAAATGAATTAGCCTTGATGGTTTTTTTATTAATAGAAACCAAATTAAAAATGAAAGACTTGTTGGGGTGGTTTAACACTGATCCAGCAAAACGAATGAAATATTTAGAGAATCGAGAAAAGTTATTGTCTGACTATATAAGAGTGCCCAAATTATTTCCCAAAACCCACCAAGCGTATTTGAATCGATGGAAGGTATTATGCCGGCAGTGGTTTGGGATTCAAGAAGGCACTTTTGAAATGGTGAAGAGATCAATCAAGAATAAATAAGATGAAGTAAAAAAAAAAAAAAAAAAAAAAAAAAAAAAAAAAAAAAAAAAAAAAAAAAAAAAAATTTTTTTTTTTTTTTTTTTTTTTTTTTTTTTTTTTTTTTTTTTTTTTTTTTTTTTTTTTTTTTTTTTTTTTGTCGTCTTTGCAAAGACTTGTGTGTTTAATAAAGCATAAATGAATTTACCTAGGTATAGCTCCATTTATGCTCGTTTTCGAGGTTGTACTTCTTTTCGAAATGAGCAAGGTATCATAATTTTGGACTTTGCCGATATGGATTTTGACAATTGGTCCATCCTACAAATGCATCGATTTGATCATATCTGCATGGATTCTCAACACCCATTTACCCAAGCTCTTAAAGTATTTTTCAAGCGTGAAGCACCCATTACGGTCGTCTGTCAAAATGAATCGTGGACCGCTTTGCTCGGTCATGAGAAAACTATTACGCCCATGTTGGAACCATCGGCAACGTTTCAAATGTATGCGACACCCTATTATGTCACGAATCCTTCAGTCGTTGCAGAATATTTACAGGGTGTTCCCCGTTCCGCGTATGATCACATTTTCATGTACAAAAATTGTGTGTTGTACTTGGACAGGGATGATTTACCCTATCCAGGTGGATGTTATTTTGACAAGTCTCTCCCCTGTCATCAATCCTTGTATCGCATTTGCTTTTTAAGTAAAGAACCTCTACATGATGTTCTCACCCTTGCATCCGAATGGAGCACGCGTCGTGATGTCGTCACCTTTCCTTTTCTGACCAAAGAAACAATTTCATATCCTAAAATGATTCAATTCGAGCCTGTATCACAACCCTACTTACCCGAAGAACGTGTCATATCCACAGGAATGATTCAAAAACGATTATCTATGCATGATCCCCAGAGTTTAATTCAAGACATTCTCTATTCGTATTGTCGCAGCTATTTACACACGCATGACGGGCAAAAGTCCGATGAGATCTTTCAAAATTTAGGTTTAATTGTGGAATGGCCCTTACGCCTAACGTTCGAGGGAACCCGACCCCATACGACCGATACAAAAGAATTTGTAGCCTTAGCCGTCAATGGGGTGCGCCCCAATCGGGTCTTGTATGTACGATACCCATATGATGTGTATACAGAGTATAACGAAGTACCCATCACCCTGTGGACACCTATTCATTACGTCTGTAAATTTTTAAAACTACCCCCTGATGTTGAAAAAGTCAGTGTTAACTCTGTGGTCATTGGTTATGTGTACCAAAATACCTTTTTCTGTTTCAGCTATCCCATTTTAGAGGGTCGTCCAGCGCAAGACTCTATTCGTAATGTAGATTTCCTTTTTCACACTGCAAATCCTAGCATCTTGAAAAATGCCACCATTTTTGAAACCTTCAAGTACACTCCTCAATTTTCCGTCCATCGAATTGAAATGCCTGGCATTCCATTCAATTCTTGGTGTATGACGTTGGCTGACGATACGCACGAGTTTCCCAAACAAACGCATTTACCCGTTCTGGTAAAAGAGTGGTTACAGCTATTTAAAAATTATTCCAACTCGGAGGAAGGAATTGATGTGAAAATGGTACAGACTGCAGTCACATTGGCGCGACACAAAATATTTGCTTTGAAATAAAAGTGGATCCAAGTGCCAAACAAGAATTGAAACGTATTACACTGAGCGATGACAAAATTAAATTAACGATGGGACCACATGAAGCAAAATTTATAAATAGTATACGAGTAGTGAGTGAAGAAGAAAATGAAGAGGGTTCTTGTACAATATCCTAAAAAAAAAAAAAAAAAAAAAAAAAAAAAAAAAAAAAAAAAAAAAATTTTTTTTTTTTTTTTTTTTTTTTTTTTTTTTTTTTTTTTTTTTTTTTTTCAAACTTTACTAGGTGTCTTACACTCTTTTCAATACCTTTTTGAACATGTTGTTGTGGGTCTACATATTTCATTTTCCAATAGACGCTTTGGGGAAGCAATCAAGTGCGCATGTCCTTTGCGGTTCGTTCCTTGCAAGATGAAATCTACAGTAATCCAATTCATGTCTGCATTAATCAATAGAATTAAAAAGTACAGCAACTCAACTCTTGTAATATCATACAACACCGTATTCTTGCGGGCCCATTTCCTGGCCAATGCATCCATTATTTTTACAACTTGGTCATATCTATTATTTTCTATAGCCATTTCCCCGTTATAACGCACATCTAACTTGACGAGTAACCGTTGATTCATTAAATGATATAAATAACCATATTTCTCTTTGTGTTTCAATAAATATTCAATATATTCTGTAGCTGCTTGAACGACTTTTGGGTTTTGAACCAATTCCAACGTAATCCGTCGTCGAAAAGGTTTGCAGGGCATATGAATGGGTACAAGGTTAAAATCAGAATCTAACTGGTTCCTAATGTATTCAATTAACCTATCATTTGGAAGATTGAGCTGACGAAGCATTTCAATCATGGTGCTCTTGTTTTTTTGTACATACTGAATGCAAACCATACTGCTATCATTGATATTCCAATTCCTAAAACCCAATACAACCACGGGAACATTAGAGTGAACCCTTTAAAAAGACTAGATGAGGCTTCTTGAGCATAATAGGACAAGGCTTCTCCGATGGTAGGGCGACGGCATTCCATGGTTTGATGCGGTAAGCAATCGTAATATTTACAATCGCACAATCTACAACATGATTTTTCAATGTCTTCATCAAACCCCAAACAGGGGTCTCCTTTCGGACTGAATGTACAAAACGGAACATTATCAACTGCTTCAGGTTGACAACAACTATAGGATGGCACTTTACACACCGTGGATCCATTTGTTAAGAAACAACCCGAATTGGATTGAATGTAATTGTCAATATACGATATTCCTATACCGACCACAGTGGCTAACGCCGTCGTTTTTAAAGCTTTTTTACTAAACACGCCCGAAATCACTTTACGTAATGCACCATCTTTTTTGGCAATGCCTTTTAACTTTTTCAAGTTTTTAACTGTTTTATTGAAAGCTTTAAATTGACGTGCAATTTTGGGACGTTTCAAAACCCATTTTTTCCAAGACGCCATAACTTGTTTTGTTAATAAACAAGTGCAGTAATATGGAACCAACGATTTGTATATTCAATACTGGAAAAGCTGAATGCAATGGTCGGAAAAATAGTCACGTGCAACATCTCATCTGTGCTCATCACTTGCACGAGTTGTTTGGTCTTGAAATTCACAATACGTATATTGAAACACCCGTCTCAGTGGCGTACTTGGGATGGACTCTTAAACCATCACCAGGCGTTTTTTTTAAAGAAAATGATGTTATTTTACCGGTCAAAGACATGTATGACCGAATATATCGTCCAAACCAGCTACCTATGACTGAGACTTTTAGGAGGTTTAATATTAATCCAAAAATTCATGAATATATGCGACAATCGATTCAAGACGCCAAATTAGCGAAAGGTGATAGATATACGTATGAAATGATTCGTAACTTGTCGTCACCGAATGAAAGTATTAATATAAATCCAACTGAAGAATGTGAAAACAATCCCAAACCAATTGCGTACATTCGATCCAAAATGGCAATTTCAAATACTTTTATTCAAAAGCATTCCATTATGCAGCATATGGAGGGTATTACAATTGAGGGTGAGAGAAAGGAAAAAACCAAACTGACAGATCTAAACTTATCCTTAGCTTTCCAGTATTTGTTGAGTAAATGCGAAACTTCCAGTCACATTGCATATAGGGAATCTGATACAAGAAGTAGAGAAATACAACGCATGAGGTATAATGCTGTCTTTGTAAAGGATGTTGGTTTAGTGGCCGTTAAAGATATTAGTGATCCAAATATAATTGTTATGCATGCCACTGCTGAAGGTTATTATTCCGATAACTATGATGGATATTATGAAGATGTTGTCATCATACAGCCCAAAGAAATAGTGACTCCTAAAATATCACCTCACCGAATCTCTAGTATGAATGCCAGCCGAAGAGCATTCAATCAGAGTTGTTTGTAAAAAAAAAAAAAAAAAAAAAAAAAAAAAAAAAAAAAAAAAAAAAAAAAAAAAAAAAATTTTTTTTTTTTTTTTTTTTTTTTTTTTTTTTTTTTTTTTTTTTTTTTTTTTTTTTAACGCGTTAACAACTTTGATTAAAATGATCATTATTATTTCATTCACCTTCTGGTTTTAGATTTCAAGAACTCTTTCTTCTACTTCATAAACATCATGATGGGTTACATTTTTTTGGATCATGTTGGTGGGTAATATTTCAACTACATCCTCCTCATTATCATCGTCTTTTATAGTGGACGTTTTGGTATTGGGTGTCTCAAAATATCGATCTTGGGATGTTGAGGTATTGTTGTTAAATATGTCACATACCTCCTCATCTTTCTCAGTCGATTCTTTGGGGTCGGGAGGTACAAAATATTGATCCTGGGACAATAATATTTTCTGTTTCTTGTTGGTAGGCTCTATATCAACTACCTCATTATTTTCCAAGGTCCTTTTCCCGCCGCTGGGATATTCATCACCTCTGGTGTCATTCAATTGATCACCTCTGGTGTCATTCAATTGAGCCATTAGTGCTAAATCACCTAAACATATTTTGGACTCTCTCAAATTAGTTTCAGGAAAAGCAATCATTTTGACTACATTACCACCAATGCGTACGAAATCTTTGTTGCTGTCGTTTAGCAGGTAAAAGTACCTCACATTTATTTCCACCTGAAGAATTGCCACAAATGGTCCCCTGAAAAAATCCATTACTTGAGATCCAAAACGATTGACCAAGTTCTTTCCGTCATAAACATACAAGTCTAAAATACAAGGCTCCCGACAATCATAGGATAAATGTATGCCCGAGTTTGACATTTCTTCTCTTGCGTCATTGCAATATTGACAACACATACTGCAGGTTGCAAAATTGAGTTTGGTAGTATCCGATAATTGTATGTTATTAAAATCCAAATCACTGGTTAAAGTTTGACTTAGCTTAGTTAACACATTAGAATCTCGAACAGTAATGGAAAGGGGTAGTATTTTATTAGTATAGTTAGAATTTGGACGATACACATTGCAATATCCAGCAAAAATCATATCAAAGGTTTTCACCTGATCCTTTAGGTTTTGGACGCGAAAGTTATTCATGGTCAGTCGTTCAGGGCGAAAACAATTTTTAGCATCCTTTTTAAACTTTTGATACAATCCATTATTTTCGAGGCGTTTTTCCCAGTCAGGTACTATCAAGTTTAACGCCTCATTGTTGCGTTCAAGGGCTTTAATCTTTTCAGCCAAAACGTCATTTTTCAAAATCCGATCGACCAGAGCGGAATAAGTATCCATTATGTTGTAAGAAGATGTAGGTAGTAAAAACCTCTTAACACACCACCTTATTTTATAGGAAGGGATGAAAAAAAAAAAAAAAAAAAAAAAAAAAAAAAAAAAAAAAAAAAAAAATTTTTTTTTTTTTTTTTTTTTTTTTTTTTTTTTTTTTTTTTTTTTACAATTTCTTCTTTATCTTACGGCTACCTACCATTTCTTTTTTATGCATACACTTGATGATGGGTGTCAGCTTTTTCTTACTCTTTTTTACAACTTTTCGACCCATTTGAAAAGGTGGGCCTTGCCATACCACACCGTTTGATAGTATACTTTCAATCTGACGCCAGGTATTTCCAGTTAATCTATCACTCCTATGTCGTGTTACGCGGCCATTTTTTATGCTTACTTCATACACATGACCGTTTACGAGTGGTTCCTCTTCCAATGATTTAAAACATTGGGATAAATCAGATTTATTTTTTGAGGGTAACCAAAAATAACCATCCATATAGACAATGTCTAAAGTAGGTTCTAGTTTTACTTTAAATATTTCATCCGTTACTATATTATGTACAATAAAACCATCTGTCTGGAAACGGGTGGTGAGCAACTCCTCTTCCGGATAATAATAGCGTTGCACTTGATATCCTTCAGGTAATTTAATTCGGGGTAAAAAATCTAATAAAATGTTGCGTCGACACCATTTGGCGGTAGGATTGCCTCGTACTTGGTATACATCCAATAATACGATGACGTCTTTTAATCTTTCAGCAGAAAATACAATTCCATCTCCAAATGTAATGCCATCCTGTTCCTTTATAACGCAATCTTCCCATTTTTGTTTTATGTGATTTGAATAACTGTATACTATTCCAAATATACCATCCAACTTGAGCGCCATAAGAAATGTTCCTGGTGGGGGTAAAACTGAAAGAGAGGTCACTTGTTTTCGAGTGATGGATTCATTCAAGCTATATGGTGGTGTTGAAAAAGGACTAAAATATTTATACACTTTTCTAAATGTGCGTAGACTCTAACAAATAATTGGTTGGAAGCGTTTCAAGTGCTTCCGGAAACGTACCATATTCCCACTCAAACACTAATCGATACCTACCGTCTTTATGTTGAAAGGAATACACTTGAGCGTGGTCATCTAGTTTCAAAACGTTTCTAGTTTCTGTCCAAAAGGGGCATTGAAAATTACCCACAGTATCCAGAAATGTACTGTGGGTTGCGAGCGTCCATTGTGTATAAGGAGTTTCGAGTGAATGCACCCATTTGAACCATAAGGTTTCGTAATAGACAGCTTCAGTGGAGATTACAGATTTAGTTTCTAAACATCTGTGTCGATATCGAAAATGAGGTTTGGCGTACATGACAGACTGAATTTGAAGCGTTCCAGAACCCCAAAAATTCCAAATGTCATGCAAAACTGAGTTGAAATTAGTATCATTCTGTACTACCAGTCTAAACTCGTATTCATGCATTATAAAATGATTTGAGATATTCCGAAAAAACAATAATAATATCCATACGAAATACAATGACTGCCAACAACAAACATATATAAATAGCTACAAATAAAACTGCATAGTACATATTTTTGTGTAAGGATTGGAATACCGTTAAAACTGATAAAGCTGGTACAGAAACTAGAAAAAGTATGACATATGCTGTTTGCTGCTCACTTGATCCCAAACTTTCAGTCACTCTATCCATGTCATCTTCCACCAGAACATCTTCAATACGTTTAGTCAAAGTAGTAGCAGCCATGAACCTTTATTTAAAAAAAAAAAAAAAAAAAAAAAAAAAAAAAAAAAAAAAAAAAAATTTTTTTTTTTTTTTTTTTTTTTTTTTTTTTTTTTTTTTTTTTTTTTTTTTTTTTTTTTTTTTTTTTTTTTTTTTACTTTATCCACCACTGCTTAATTACAATAGCCAGGATCAGTGAAAAAATAATTACCAGCAAAAGTGAGATTGACCAATCAATACCCTTTGCTTTTTCACATACCGGATCAGGTTTTGGTGGTGGATTCAAGGCATTGAAATTGGGCATTTGTGCATTTAAAGTATGGGGTAGGACTCCAAGCTGATATACAATCATAACACTCCTCGATACACGTGGAGATTTCCGATTGGTCATGTAATCCTTGTACCCATTCATTTGACGGAACAATGTAGAAATTATATTATTTACAGTCACAAGTGGGGTTATGGTAAGACTTATGAATGGTTTACTGTTAATGTTTGTTACAATCACATACCCGTCATTTGAAATAGGATACCCGTTGGGATAAATTATTTCTTCGTCGTCATTCATACTCAATGTATACTCGTTGCCATTTTCATCCAAGGGGTAATAAGGTTCCTTTGAAGCATTTAAAGCGTACTTATCATTAAGGATTTCATCTTGCGTATGATTGTTCTTAAATTCCCAAACAGGATAAATCTCATCTCCATTGTTTAATTTGGCATATCGATCAATTAAATTTCCATTCGAATGATGGACTACATGGGAACTTGAGCTCATACTATAAGTTAAATAATATTCATTTGCATTAGAATCCTTAGGAAATATGACACGTCCATCCATCGTCATTGCGTACTTCGGTAAACCATCAAAAGTGTATGCAATTTTATTAGGGCTAGCACCATGTCGATGATCATTCGTTTTAAAATAATACTGATCCCCATTAGCCTTTCGAGCATACACATCATTACCTCGTTTGTCTTTTGCCATAAACACTACTCCGGAGTCATTTGTTTTATAAACCTCATTATTAGTGTTGGGATCTTTTGGATATATGGGTACTCCATTGCTACTTAATGGGTATATGATTTTAAATTGGTCATTGTAAATGTATTGGTCATTGACTATAAATTCAACCCCATCTTTAGTTTTGGGATAAAAATTCTCCTTATTATTATTGGATGCATACTTTATCTCAGTGCCCACCACTATGACGTAATCGTCTCCGCTTTCATTTTTGGGGTATATCTCATTTTCAAATTCATCTTTTGCATAATATGGACTCGAATTTTTAGCTACTAGGTCCCTATCATCGATTTTGATATAAAATTCTGTCAGTGTGTGGGTTTTACCATAAATAGGCTTGTCATCACCCGTTGCAAAAATTATATTTTCGTCTAAAGTTTCAATATACCATTGACTTTCGTTTTCACCATCTATTTCATCACTTTTCGGATCAGCAATATCATATGCCGGATTCATGCTTCATTTATCTTGGTTCACTGATCAATTTGTGTTAAAATTTTGGGGTAAAATTCCTCACCATTTTGATCTTTTGCATAGTAAGGTATTCGATTTTCATCATATGCTGCAATTTGGCGTGCACCTTCCCACAAATAATAATCACCCTTGTTGGACCTTTTGGGATAAATTTCCTTGTTATTTTTGTCTTTTGCATAAACATATCGATTTCCTTTCTTGGGAAGAATTTCAAACGAATTAATAGTTTTGGCATAAATAGGTTTTCCCGTTAAATCTGTAGAATCCTCCGCAAGTGCTGGAAGATCTTGTGAACCGTTATGCAAAACATAATCATCCCCGTTGGCCTCTTTGGGATAAAACTCCCTTTTCAGGCCCTTTGCATAAAAATATCGATCCTTGTTTCTGGGAAGAACATCATCCCCGTTTGAATCTTTGGCATAAATAGGATTTCCATTTGAATCTAGAGGATAATGATCTATTTCATTCACACGTATATATTGTTGTTCTCCTACCCCATTCAATAAAAATATAGGTTTTTCACTCGTCAAATCAAACGGGTATACAATATTGCCTCGGTCATTATACAAGAAATGTGGAGTTTTATCTTTGTTTTGTGCAACATATTCTATTTTGTGAGTAATTCCATTTATATCTACGTTATAGGTAGCATACCTACGGTTCATTGGGTTGTATATTTGATTACCATCCGCTAAAAAAGCATATTTGTCTTTTTTCTCTAATGTACGTGCATATTCTGGCGAGGGATAATATTCATCCACTAGCTCATTTCCATCTTTCTCTGGTTCCGCTACATCATCTTCCTCAGCTACACCATTGTCATCTTTCTCTGGTTCCTCTACATCATCTTCCTCAGCTACACCATTGTCATCTTTCTCTGGTTCCTTTACATCATCTTCCTCAGCTACACCATTGTCATCTTTCTTTGGTTCCTCTACATCATCTTCCTTAGCTACACCATTGTCATCTTTCTTTGGTTCCTCTACATCATCTTCCTCAGCTACACCATTGTCATCTTTCTTTGGTTCCTCTACATCATCTTCCTCAGCTACACCATTGTCATCTTTCTTTGGTTCCTCTACATCATCTTCCTCAGCTACACCATTGTCATCTTTCTTTGGTTCCTCTACATCATCTTCCTCAGCTACACCATTGTCATCTTTCTTTGGTTCCTCTACATCATCTTCCTCAGCTACACCATTGTCATCTTTCTTTGGTTCCTCTACATCAACTTCCTCAGCTACACCATTGTCATCTTTCTCTGGTTCCATCGGTTCAGGTACATTTGGATCTTTCTCTGGTTCAGGGTCTCGAACTTCCAGTCGACTCATTTTAGGATTCCCAGGTGCATCCTCTTCTTCCAATTTCCGTTTCGATTGTTTATTATCAGGATTAATTTTCATTGCTTTATTATACGTTGAAAAAAAGAGTCGAAACATGATTGTAGTGATGTTATGGTTTATCCTACTATTTGCTTGCTGGAACCACCGTTTTTATCAAAGCTATGCAAAACTCACCTGGCATACGTTGTATTACAACATTAAACCTGATGAATGGCGCAAATACATGATTCAAGAAAAGCTCAAGACGGGATGGATAAATTAGTAATTGGTACAATACTTGCAACAGCTCTATATACCACAGGAGTTATTGGAATGTGCATAGTTATAACTCGAAGATGGTACTGTCTATTGTTTTTTATAATGAATATCGTTGTTTTTATAATCCTTGGGAATGGATACATTAAAAAGTGGACTGCCTTAAATCAATTAGGAGAATCATTTGACACGTGTTACTGGTTATGCAAAGTACAAACATGGTGGAATAAATATTAAAAAACATTGAAGCTTACAGAGCACTGAAAAAAAAAAAAAAAAAAAAAAAAAAAAAAAAAAAAAAAAAAAAAAAAAATTTTTTTTTTTTTTTTTTTTTTTTTTTTTTTTTTTTTTTTTTTTTTTTTTTTTAATAAAAAAAAACAAATTTCAAGAGAGTGTACAAGATTTCTCTTAATGTTTTTTTTACAAAACTTTAGAATTTTTTTTTATACTTTTGCATAAATAAATTTTCAAGAGATTGTACAAGAATCCTATTAATTTTCTTCTCCACTCGTCCATCTAGTGTTTTGCTTCATCATGTATTCTTTTCCATCTTGCCCAGTTCTTATTCATAGTGCTTAAAGTTTTATACATATTGTCATTCAACAATTCTGATATGGTTTTTATACCATCTTGGCGTTTTAGTTGTTCCTCAACCCATTCTTTGTCATTAAGAAGTGACTTTATATCATATTGGATATATTTATATAAAATATCCATCAAGTGACTTGGACGCATGTTCTCCTTTAATCCATTTAATATCGTTAACTTTTCTTGATACTCGCGAATTAAATCAGCAGCATCTGTTATTTTATTTCCAAACATGTAATTCCAAAGATCTATAAAATGTCGTTCATAAAAAGCATAAAAATATAATTTCATAGTACTTAAGGCTATTTCATCATCTAAATCATAATTTTCCAATATTGCATCATCATCGGTCCTACGTTTTTTATGTTTGGATATCAAAGATGTTGTTTGTGGATCTAAATCCATTTCGGGGTTTAAGTCAGCCAATTGCTGTAAATCAGTTTGAGATGGAGGTCTATTTAGAGATGTGCTTCTAGGTCTAATTGGAGACGAGCTTACAGAACAATTTGGAGATCTGCTTCTGGACCTAGCAGTATCGATACCAATGGAAGACTGGTCTCTGCGAGTAGTCCGATCTGTATCTTTTGATCTACGTCTATGCAATGAAGAATCTTGTTCTATCGCTTGGGATGTTAAATTCTTTTTGCACTCTTCCAACTCGTGTTGAGTAAACTCTAGTTGAATACGTAAAGCAGATTGGTTTTCAAACTGACGTTTAACATTCTCCTTCCAGTTTATATCATCTTTAATATTAAAAAGAGTTTTAATTTCATCCATTTCATTTTGTTTTTCATTCAATTCGTGTTGCTGACTCTCTAGTTTTGATTCTAATTTAGAATTTTCAAATTTTATCGCTTTGTGTTTAGAAATAACAATCAAGTTCCATTTTCTAACATTTTTTATATCAAAAAAATTTATAATTTTATCAATTTTTTGTTCCGTTTCACTTTGTTTTTGCTCCAATTCGGATTTACTAGACTCTAGGCTTTTAATAGCTAAGGATAATTCGTTCTGAAGCTGTTGTGCATCCTGCACGCTTTTAAGGTAATACTGTCTCAAATTTGTTTTCTCATCCTCAATCTTTGCTTTCATATCAAGGGCAAATGTGTCTATGTTAAAATTGTCCATTAATTGGGAGCATTGCTGTTTTAAAGTATCGAAATCGGCATTCTCTAGGTGATAGCCTAACATCAAGGGTTGGTCTGAAGATTGTTCCTCTAGGCTCAATGGTTCGGCATCATAGTCTATAGGCTCGTTCACAGTTTCACGTGTTTCAATCAATTTAGTTTGCAATGCACTCACATTGGTTTGCAAATAACTGAAAAACGTTTCAATAAAATTATCTATAGAATATGTCCTTGCTATAGTTTTTGATTCATCATCCAATGTTTGAAGCATTAGGTAAAAAATTTTTTCAAACGTTTTGGTAAAACGTTGTATAGTCTCCGATGTTGCTTTTAACAAATCTGTTATATCATCTACCAGATTTGTGTGGGGAACTGATGATAATTTAAATTCTTGTCGAAACAGTGTTAAAAGAGTTTTAATTTTTGTGTTGTCGTTAAGCATGTTAATCACTCCATGTTCCCAATCGTCTTGAAAGGCAAACATTGGAAAATGGGCCTGGCAATATGTTAACAAGGTAGATGGTTTGTGAATTTCAGCCAATTGCGTATTTTTTTCCAACAGCTTTTGTTCCAACTCATCTAATCGCTCCATCAAAAGAATGGAGGGTAATTTACTTCCAAAGAGTGTGGATATTTTTTCAACCAACTTGCTAGACTTATCTTTTACCTCTTGATTGGTGGTATTAACAAGAGATACCACGTTTTTAAGTACGTCTTCACTAGCACCTATTTGACTCAAGTTTCGACGTAATGTGTTAAAAGATGCATCAATTTTAAACAAACCCACTATTTCTTTCAATTGGTTTTCGGATAACATACGAGTTAAAAATTCTTCAAATTTATTAAACAAACTCTCACTAATATTATCCACATCAATGGATGCTGTATTCAAATGTTGAGGCTCACAAGAAGGTGCAATCTTTTTCAAGAGGTCATGAATTTTAGTTTCCCTTTCCTTTGACAGGTCAAACGTTGTTTTCAATTCATCTCTGACATTTTGTAAAAACTCGGACAATTTTCTATTATTTTCAAGCGTAAATTGTTCATAGTCGTAGTTTTGGCTTTTATATTCCAACGGCAAGGATTGGACGGAAGACTGGATCGAAGGCATACAATTTTCAGTGGATTTTGGTGGATATTCAATATGCGGAAGGTTCTCGAAAGACGTTTTATCCCGTTTTTCTAATTCCTCTTTCAATCGCGAGATTGTATTTTGAAGGCTCTTTACATTGTTTTTCTCTGATTCTAGATTCAAAGTACATTCCTCATAATTACGGCAAATTTCCTTGTTTTTCAATTCCAACCTGTGATGATCCTTTTCTAGTGTGGAGTAGATTGATTTCAAATGCGATACTTCTTTTCTACACGCTACCAGATGTTCATGATTCGTGGTAGAGTGAATAGGTGATGCATGACCACTAAGGGGTGCATGACACAAATGAAATAAAAAATCCAGAAAACTACTACTGTTTCGGTATACATCGGGATACTGATCAATCAACGGTTGACTCAATGTAAATGCTTCCGTAACGTCTTGGGAAATATCCCTCTTCAAGGTTTGTAATAATTGTACATGAAGCAAATTGTTGGGGTCCCGTTGTGACTGTAGGATGGCTTTCACCAATGTCTTCAAGACCATCTTGATTTGATTTTCCCCATCAGAATGTGATACACTTGCAACAAGTCTTTTTTAATGTAACGGTATGGTTCGGATGTCTGAATGGACAACCAATCTAGAATGACAGTTAAATTGATGATATTTGAATATAAATTGGACACGTACCACATGAGACCATGGTTGAGCCACGTGTCTAAATCTTTCAACAAAGGAACCCAATACTGGCATTGAGTGGTGTGGTCGGTGGGAACAAAGCAACACGACATGTTATTAGCATCCAAGTACCATTCTTTGGTAAAGGATAAAATAAGTACCGACACGTACTCGGCTTTACAATCTATGATTCGGCAAGCTATTCCCACGGGTACAGCGTCACTTAGAGTAGTTTGACACGTATAAAACTCTTTGGGAGGATGATCAGGTGGTAAGACATGGTCCATACTGCGTTTCAAAATATGAAATAAATTTCGTCCAAGAAATGCAGTAGGATCATGATTAAACATGCGTCTCGTTTTTTCAAAAGCCATATGATAGGCCAAAGGATACCACGTATTAAAATTATTTAAATGATCAGTGTTTCTTTTAAAGTACCTCATGAGAGCAGCATCTTGAATGGTGAAAGGTTCAGACATTTTAATGCAGCTATTGAACAACTTGACCAAACCACGAAAAGCAACATTTTTCCGAGCTCGTGTCCAAAAGGATTTGAATGGGTTGTGACTGGTTACGACAAAAAGTGTCCGAGCATAATATGTTTTGACCAAGAAATTAGGATTTGGAAATAACGATGTTAACAAGTCCGCTTCGGTTGGAGTTTTAGGATGATCTTTGGGGAGCACAAACATCTTGGTGGTTTGTGCAAATTCCAAAGTCAACGCGTGCTTAGATGCATCCACCAAAATGCATGTATTGGGAGGAATATGTATGGTATTAGGGAAGGATGATCCAAACTGTTTATGAATAATGATGGGATTTTTAAACCGAATGGCAATGAAATACAATCTATTATACTGGTTACCCGTCACAGTGACATATCGATTCAGATCCTGACCGACATGGAATTCAGTAATGGAAGATTCCGCATTATTCCAATGTGTTGCATCGTCTCCTCGAGGGAGCATAGGCAAACTCAACTCTTCGTCATTACGGGATTCCATCATGCGATGTAAAAAAAATGAACCCTTTATATAAAGTGTCACCAGAGGATTCTATGATGTATTTGCATATTCTCTTACCTATATAACGGAAGAAAAAAAAAAAAAAAAAAAAAAAAAAAAAAAAAAAAAAAAAAAAAAAAAAAAAAAAAAAAATTTTTTTTTTTTTTTTTTTTTTTTTTTTTTTTTTTTTTTTTTTTTTTTTTTTTTTTTTTTTTTTTTTTTTTTTTTTTTTTTTTTGAAACCAAAGCACCTACTAATGGAATAACATTGTTAATTCCAAGTGAAATTTCTTATACTTGTGTAATTAACTCCTTGCACTTAATTTCGGTATCCAAGCTCTCGGCCTTTATTTTTTTCAATTTTTGAGCCAATGTCTGTTTAATATGCCAGGTTTTCCCTTCACTTTTTGCAATTTCCATACTCCACCACGTGTTTACACATTCGGGTCCTAGTCGTATTACTAAAAAGAGTCGGTATGCAAAAAAGACAATATGCCAAATGATGAGGGTTAGGAAACAACCATACACTACCCAAAACACTCTCCGATAAATACTGTTGAGGGGTAATAAACAGTACCATTTTCCAGTTGTAATCTCACCCCCTGATCTGTAATCGAAAAAACAATTGGCTATATGAGGAAAGAGAATAGGAATGGCAGACCAGGACCAACTGGATAGGGACCAAACACGATTGAAAAATTCATTCAGGATTCCAATCTGAACTGCAAGATGCAAAGCATAAATACATTCCAATGCCCATGTTTGCAAAAACAAATGATTGCCTTTGGATGCTATGATCATTTGAGTGACTCGTTCACAATCTTCCTCATCTTTTATCGTCAATTCTTTAAGATAGTAGTCAATGTGTCTGGACCATACGCGAAAAGGAAAATAAAAACTAAAGGCTTGGAGCAATAATATAACAGAGATCCATTGATAATAGTCATGATACAGGATGGGAATAATAGGATTCTCCGTACGAGTGAAATCAGTATGAGTAGAGTTGATAAAGCATCTGGTGTCTACAATCGATTTGGCTATTTTACTTCCACCCAAATCACAATTGATAGCATCACCAAACAACTGTCGACTCATACTAAGGCCAAAACAAAATAAAAAAATATTACGGACATGAATTTGACTAAAATCCACTAGCGCACTGTGACTCCGTAAAGGAGTCCAAGAGCCCTTCCATTTGAGTAAATTAAAAAGGGGTAACATTTTTTTGTAATGTTGCCACTTTATATAATATTTTTTTTTCATTCATTGTCTATGGGTATTGTTTTTTGCAGCAGGTGCTTGAATCCATCAACAGACATGACATCCGTAAAATGCAACACATCCAGTACGTCATTTTCAATCACCATGTTTCCATCCTTTAAACACCCCTTGTAATCCACATGTAACCCCTGCAGGTTATATACCATTTTGGAATAACCATATCCAGGCTCCCAAATCTTACACGTTTTACTCAAAGCCTCTATAGACGTTTTGGTGTGTGCTACCGCTTCCACAGCCGTCAACCCTTCCCAAAATGAATGGGTAATGTATTCGTCATTTTGGTAACCAATTGCTCCAAACATTTGATACAAATGCTCAAAAGAGCCCTTGGCTCCAGACATTACTTGTGTCACAAGGCATCCGTTGCTTGATTTAGCCTTGTCTTGAAATGTGGTTAACGATTCACGACCCCATTCAAACAGCAATTTCATTTCTTCCAGCGTCAGAGCAAAACACATTTCGTTTTGTAACACATTCAAATAGTATAACCGCATCTGATCAATGTAGTGAAACGTTTGCTGTGAACCGTAAAGATCATACAACACCTGGAAGGTTTTATTCAAATCCCGCATTTTGTAGGGTAAAAATTCAATTTCGTCCAGTTTCATAAAATAGACGACAAGCATATCTTGAGTGGGCATCAGTTTAGGACCTTGCATCACAAAGCATCCCAACTGAAATTCTGGATTGAGAATGGTAGCACACTCGGCTTGAGACAAAGTACTGGGCACCATATATATGTTGCACTCATCTCCATCAAAATCAGCATTTAAAGCTTGCAACACTTCTAAAGGAATTCCGAAACAGGAATACTTCCATCCGGGAGAAACCACTTTTAAGGCTATAAAATTACCCGGTTGTAACGAAGGCATTCGGTTTAAAATAATGTATTGATTGTGCAAATGAAACTTTTCTACAATTTCTTGAGGTAATGTAATTTCATTGGGTCGTAAACTAGAATCAGAAACAATCATACCTCGCATGGCTAGACTACATCGTTTTCCAAACGCTATTTGTCGCATTAAAGTAGATTTACCACAGGATCGATGTTGTAAGCTCCCATAATTTAAAGGTGCTTCTAAAAGTTGCTGGAAAAGAGTATTCACATAATCGGCGGATTGCGTCAATTTCGTCCGGTTGGTCATGGGCAACCCTTGAACAAATTTCATGACTTTTTCATACACAAGAGTGGAAGCCACTTGCCAATAAATGGGATCAGGTAAAATTAAAAACTCTTGATTGGAATCAATGTGATGGGCTTGCATTAAACGTTGCAAGACGGGTAGAGCAAATGTAAACCCTGGAGTGGGTATACCAATCGATTGAACAGGATACGAATGGAGTTGGCTGTTGTAATAAAATTGCTTACAGCAAATTTGATATGGGACTTTACGAAAGGTTAATTGGCAATTACAGACTAAACACGTTTGCGTAAAAGAATGATGTTTTCGCCACGCTCTGAGGAGTTGAATCAAATCCGGGGGTGTCACTTGCACTAAACAGTCTTGTAAAGACAAGAGTGAAATTCTGTACTGTTCTACAGACATAATGACGCAACAGTATCCACGAAATAGAAAAGGCAATGAATATTATAGCAATTTAGACACAAATCCTTTTCTGACACATTCAGAAGGAGGTGAAAGATATACGCAAGACCGCAACGGGAGTCAAAAGTATCCCAAAAGCCAACGCTATGTATTTGCCAAAAATCAGAACAACGATGAATATTATGCGCGAGACTGTAATGGGGATGAAATATATCCCTGTCGAAACGGTGAATCTATAGTTATTAAAAAAAAATGGTCAATGGGTAATGGCTCGCTTTTCCGATGGCACCCAACGCTATCCCACTGATACGAAAAGAAACGAGTATTATTTAAAAAACGAGGGGAAACCTTTCTTGATGCTACGACACGATGGTGTACCGTATTTAGCAAAAAATCAACAGGGAATTACAATGATTCCGTGGAATTTCTTACCAGATTATATTGAGAGTGATGTAGGATTTTTACACACCCGAGACCATGCCGGAAATAGTGTGTACGTAAAGGAAACAGAGCTGCCGCAATCGGTAAAAATAATATGCAGCTGTATATGCCGAGCGATGCTTTCACTCCCATTTATTTTACTATCTGGATGCAACAGAGTATAAAAAAAAAAAAAAAAAAAAAAAAAAAAAAAAAAAAAAAAAAAAAAAAAAAAAAAAAAAAAAAAAAAAAAAAAAAAAAAATTTTTTTTTTTTTTTTTTTTTTTTTTTTTTTTTTTTTTTTTTTTTTTTTTTTTTTTTTTTTTTTTTTTTTACTCTCTTTCTCTAATGCTTGAAACTGGTTCAAGCTTTGGTGTAACTTCGCATTCTGGTGTAACTTCAAATTCTGGTGTAACTTCAAATTCTGATGTAACTTCTACTTTTGGTGTAACGTCTGGTTGCTCAGCATTTTTTTGTGCCGTTTGAGCCCAATCCAAAAAAGTTTTAATTCCAATTTCAATCATGTACAATGTTATGTCTTTTGTATTCATCTGATCCACATCAATGAACCATTTGTTTTCACCCTTTTGTTCCCCAAACTTTTTCAAAAATAGCAAAAAATTATCTTCAAAAGGTATATTTTCCAACATTACATTCAGCTTATCCAAATTGGTTTCCAATCGCATCTGCACGTGCCCCATTTGCACGTTCACTTTGGTTGCTGGAAATTTTTGATCCCGAAGACTACCCACTATTTGAATGGTGTGTTCCATCTTTATTCTCAACTAAGGGTCGTTTACGTTTAGGTTTGTTAAGAGGCTCCATGCGCCATTCTGACACCTCTTGGATTTGTTCACCCATACAACTGAGATATAACTCTCCATAGCTGCTGATCTCACCCTTTTGAAACACCGTTTCCAGCACTTGCTTAATGTCTTGGGGTGTTTCCACTCCCTCCTGGTAAAGGCGACGAACTGCTCTCACATGCTTTCCGCGTATATCCTCAGGTCCATAGCGAAAGAAATCTACATAATTTTTAGCGTCTTCTCCCCAAAATCCATCGATAGCAAACCATTCACATATTGCTCGATTACTCGCAAATTTATTCATACACCCCGCCAATTTAATTAAATCAGTAGGTCGTACTGAATCTCGACCTAAGATACGCTCAACACAGTGCTGTTCTTCTAGTGTAGCTGTTTGGATGCGTTCATTCCAAAGAGTTAGTAAATCATGATGTAACGACGGATTTAAATAACAAGGTCCTATTCTTTCGGCAATATTTTCCCATGGAACGTGAAAGTATTCAGCAAAACGTTTTAAAATCCGGATCACCATTGTCTCATAGGTGAGGTGGGGATTAGTAATGCGTTGAATCTCATATGAGAGAGTAAGAGTCAATAACTGTTGAACTGTTTCGTGATGCATTGCTTCATGCTCCGCATCATAAAGCATTGAATGCTGCAGTGGTGGTTCTGCCTTGTATTGCAATTTCTCATGTTGAACTGACAGTAATATTTCAGGATTCACTGATTGCAATGCTTTACGCTGCACTGCTTCATTATTCACGGGCTGCAATGCTTTACGCTGCACTGCTTCATTATTCACGGGCTGCAATGCTTCACGCTGCACTGCTTCATTATTCACGGGCTGCAATGCTTCACGCTGCACTGCTTCATTATTCACGGGCTGCAATGCTTCACGCTGCACTGCTTCATTATTCACGGGCTGCAATGCTTCACGCTGCACTGCTTCATTATTCACGGGCTGCAATGCTTCACGCTGCACTGCTTCATTATTCACGGGCTGCAATGCTTCACGCTGCACTGCTTCATTATTCACGGGCTGCAATGCTTCACGCTGCACTGCTTCATTATTCACGGGCTGCAATGCTTCATTATTCACGGGCTGCAATGCTTCACGCTGCACTGCTTCATTATTCACGGGCTGCAATGCTTCATTATTCACGGGCTGCAATGCTTCATTATTCACGGGCTGCAATGCTTCACGCTGCACTGCTTCATTATTCACGGGCTGCAATGCTTCATTCATATTTGTGAATTAAAGTTGATAATAAAGTTTTCTTGTCAAGTTACAAGTTATGTAGTAAATTATTTAAAAAAAAAAAAAAAAAAAAAAAAAAAAAAAAAAAAAAAAAAAAAAAATTTTTTTTTTTTTTTTTTTTTTTTTTTTTTTTTTTTTTTTTTTTTTTTTTTTTTTTTTTTTTTTTTTTTTTTAGTCTTGTGTCTCGCTTCCAATCTCTGTAACAGTAACATCTTTATCAATTTCCATATCTTCATCAAATCGGGGTGGTTGAATGCTTATTGATTTTATCAACTTTTCAGAGATACTCTCTCCGCTTTGCAAGTCAAATCTTTTTCGAAATGCTGCTTTCACCAATTTATGAGCAATACCTTTACCACATTGAAAGGAATTTTCATCTTTAAATGGTTCTTTCAAATTACAGTCACTTATTTCCGTTTTCATTACAAATTGTTTTCGTATCTCTGCTGACAATTGATTCATAATTCCCATTTCTTTTTTAAAAACGTGAGAACGAAATGGTTCATGGTCCAATGTTCCTAAAAACTCATAGAAATAGAAAGACCTATTTTGTTTATCGAAGGGAAACACGTTCTCAGGAACATTTGGGTTCCATATGTGATAAGAAGGAGTAGGATTATCAGACAGTGTATATTCATGGCTACTAGTTGAAGAGTACAAACCATCCATTTCAAGTATGCAGAGTTTATTCAAGCTCCAGCAAGTTTAAATAAATATAACAAGGAAAGGACAAAAAAAAAAAAAAAAAAAAAAAAAAAAAAAAAAAAAAAAAAAAAAAAAAAAAAAAAAAAAAAAAAAATAATAATAATAATTTTTTTTTTTTTTTTTTTTTTTTTTTTTTTTTTTTTTTTTTTTTTTATTTTTTTTTTTTAGATAGTCTTCTTGTGACCAAGGTAGCATGGTTCATCTTTAATTGCTCTTCTCCAGGCTTCCTCAGCTTTTTCTAAAACAGAACAATTCCTTCTGGACTCTTGACCCAAGTAAATAAAATTGTGAAAAAAACGTGCCCAAGGATCAAATATTTCTCGAGCTACTTGTCCTACTACAATCAAGTTTCGGACCTGTAGCATTTTTAATTCTCGAACTACCTGCTTTTTCCAATCATCCGATTGATTATTTTCTACATCAATACAAAACCATGAACTATCTGTTACGACCGCACATTTTTTAATTTGACCTTCATGCATTTCCAATGCTAATGCCGCTATTCCAGAAGTTTTATGGAATATAGCGATACGTTCCATGGGTAACTCGTTACAAGACTGCAGTTTATAAAAGTGGGTATAATCGTGTTCAAATAAACAATCACAGGTATCAGGCCCCTCTTGAGCATTATCGTCACTCCATATGCAAGTATCTTTGTGAAATTCTCCTCTTTCATTTTTAATAATTCTTTCTGACATTCTCATCTGATAACATATTAAATCCATTAGATATGTTAATTTTTTCTGAACCTCTTTTAATTCATGTCTGGAACAACATGCATTACTTCCAAATAGACTCTCCTTCAAATTCCGAACGTGATCCATGATGTGGGATAAAAGAAATGTGTAGCCTGCATTACTCTGGCATGTTTTTAAAGAAAGGAAGAAAAAAAAAAAAAAAAAAAAAAAAAAAAAAAAAAAAAAAAAAAAAAAAAAAAAAAAAAAAAAAAAAAAAAAAAAAAAAAAATTTTTTTTTTTTTTTTTTTTTTTTTTTTTTTTTTTTTTTTTTTTTTTAATTTTTTACTTTTGTCCAGTCTACATGAATTCCATATTGATGGTCCATATTACAATTTGTTATATAATCTATCGTTATCCAGTTAGCTTGCCTATTCACCAATAGAGCATAAAATATTAGCAAGTATAAACATGCAGCATCGTAATAATCGGTATCTTTTGGTGCAAATTCACCTGCAATATGACGAATTTCAGGTACTACATTACCTTCCATTAGCGGGAAATCTTCGTATTTAATGTAAACTGCATGTGATAACGGATCTTTATCATCAATTATATTGAACAAGTAGGCATATTCCTTGCGGTTACCCATAATTTGTTTCAAATGTGCAATGGCTTCATTTTTAAATTCCCGTACCAACTCTTTGGTCACGTTATAAAAACCATCCAATATTTTATTTTTGGATTTGAATACTTTTAATCGATATTCATTCGGTACCGCGACGAAATCCACCAGCCTATCGATCCGATTGTTTTGGCTTTTTAATTCTTTCAGATCATAATAATCCTTGGAAAGTGGGCAAGCCATGCTCTTTAATTTTCATTGATCGTTCGCCGCAAATTCCGTATCACTATATTTTCGTAATAAACCACTGTTGTTTCAGAAGCTGGTTTTAGCTTCTTTCGCTTTTCATTGCTTTCGGACAAGGGTCGTTTCAGACCGGATTCCTCCTGTAAGCTGCAATTTTCAAATTGTAAGGGTGTCGACACTTGGTCCAAAATACTGTCGTAACGGATCGCTCCCAATTGCAAATCGGACCGTCGATACGCGTTAAACTCTTCCTCAAATTTTAAAATTAAATCCGTTTCAGGCGTCGTATTATTTTTGGTCGTTTTCAAAAATTGACGCGCGGCTGAACGGAGATCTGTCATGGTCGTGATACCGTCCAAGTTCAATTGCACATCCATATGTGTCTTGAATTGATTGTAAACGTCTGTGTTTAACAAATAATTCTTTGTGTATTCTTTGACACTTTCAGGCTCCTCTCGATAATGCAACAACCCATCCTTGCTATCCATACATTTTTTTAAATGAAAGATTAATATTAAAAAGCATCCCATGCACGAGTTTTCAATTACGTATTCGTCCTTAGGGTAGCGGTTCTGGCGCACTTGTTCCGATGTGGTGAGAGGCGCCTTATTCACGAACCGGGACACAAATGGGATGGCAATCACTCGATCTTGAAAGGCTTCCGTGGCCCTACAATCGGGTAAGTTGTTGGTGGTGGTAAACAATTTGGCAGTGGGTATGCCACCTTGACTCGCTTCATACATGTTGCGAAACACGACACACGAATTACCCGTAATTTGTTTCACGCGATTTTCATTCAATTTTCCTTCCAGTTCTTCTGTGGTAACGATCCGGCAGTTGAACAGCGTGGATGCCAAATCGGGACTGGCCGTCATACTGGAATTACCGGGTTTCAAGTTGTCCGATTGAATACAATGATAGTATCCTCCAAACACACGTCCTAAAATTTCAAATAATTTACTCTTACCGTTTGAAGTTTCCCCTTTGCATACAAAAAATTTGCGTTCGTAATTGGTGGCAATAAAAATGCTCGCCAAAATATCACACATGTACATGAACAAATCATGTTCAAACCCCGTATATTTGCACAGGTGAACGTAGAAATGCAGCATGGAAATGGCATAAGGATTCTGGACTAAATCGGGCAAGTGTTCTTGAATGATTTCATGTAACGTGTCAAATAAATCATCGGTCCGATCTGTAAATAAGGCTTTTAAATACTGGATGAAAAAAGATTTTTGGGTTAATAATTCGTACAAATTCTCGAGCTCGGGCGAATGATTATAAAGCTTCATCAAATCAATCCGACTGACATCGATGCCCAATTTCCGATCCGATAAAAACAATTCCGGTACGGGTCCACCAATATGACCCGTTAAAATGTCTAATAATCCGTCTTTGGTTCGAATAAACCATTTATGATTATCCATTTGAATCATTTTTCGTTCCATAGTCGTGTCACTGGTAATGGTGGATATGACGTTATTAATATTGAATTTATGCAAAATCTCCTCTTCGGGCCCACCGTAATTGCCCGATTTTCGATATTCCTCTAACCAGGTGTAAATGGCATTCCACAAATTACTCAAATGGGATTCCTTTTCCCGATCCACTTGAATTTCCTGCCACGTTTCGGTTAAACAATTCCAAATAAACGTGGACGCTTTCCGAACGGAATTGGTTAAGCGTAACACTTGAATGGGAAAGTGACTTTCTTGAAGCGTCCGGATCAGTTCAGCCAGTTGGACGGAGGTGGTCACACTTAAAATGGCCCGTTTCGAGTCTTGCACGATTTGTTTCAGTTTATCTCGGTAGCGATCGTACCTGCGACATAAATTATTCCCACAAAAGTAGATGGTTTGAAGCGTAAAATCTTTCATGATCACTTGTGTGTGGGCTGGATCCACGCGCTCCATCCGATCGAGCAAATGAGTAAATTCCTTGTCCAAAACCGACCTCAAGTGCATCACCAGGTCGGCGGATGAAATTTCCAAGTATTTACATAGGGTATAAAAAGTGGGTAAAAAGTAATACCCTTGATTATATTCCAAAATGGTTTTAATAGGATTCGCGTCTTCCAAGAATTTGGAATTGTTTTCTCTCAGTCCGTGGTTGATGGAATCGAACATGACATTGGTAGTGGAAGGAATACAAGGAATTGCTCGTTTGTACCATGTTTTCAGAGCTGGATTATTCGTTTCAAAACTCGACATGAAAAAGGTATTGAACCGTAAATAATTCAACGCTTTCAAGAAATGGGACCCGTTAAACAATAAGTGTTTGCCTTTGCAAATGAATCCCACATCGGCATTTCGTTTGTAGGTAAACGTGGCTACATCGCTATAATCGGGGGATTCATTGGGCGTGTTACCAATCATGGTCGCAAAAGACAGTTTATACAAGGGTTGAAACGGTGTAGGGATGGGCATCATAAAACCCAATAAGTGTTGGTAGGCTTGTTGTTCCTCCAAAAACAAAAATTTCCGGAAATAGGAATCAATATTCATTTTGAGACGTTTAAAAGATTTTTTGACTCGGATAAATTCATATTTTAAAAGATCGCCTCGGAAATCAATGGAAAATGTATCCCTTTCGTCTACATAAATCATCTGCATGGCCCGGTAAGCTGTCTTGTGAGGCTTTCCAGCGCCTGCTAGCATCATATTTTGTAAAGTGTCCAAAGTATAATGGCCTTTATCTTCGACCTTGTGTCGTAAGAGGACACTCAACTGTTGACACAACAGAATATAATCATCATGCCCAATCACAAATTCAGGCAAGTGAATGTGAAGCCCTTGACCTCCATGTCGCGCAGCAATAATGTAGGTGAAATGTTTTACATGAGCTAAAAACATCATCTTGAGAGTGGAATTGATCAAAGGAAAAATGGATTGATAGGGTGGATTAGTACTCTCCTCCTTGGCAACAAAATCTAAATCTAAAAGAATGGAATGACATTCAGCAGATGCCAAATCCATAGTAATGTGCCCAAATCGGTGTTGTCTACACCAATAATGAGCAAATGAATTGTAATCTTGTCGCATTAAATACCAAATACCACCTTTTAGATTGTAAAGCAGACAGACATTAGATGCAGGAGCTTCTTGTATAGTATTTACTTTATGCAAGTATTGAGCCATAACACTTGTATCTCTATGCAGAGAAACTGTTTTAAGCCAATATAATATAGCACAAAAAAAAAAAAAAAAAAAAAAAAAAAAAAATTTTTTTTTTTTTTTTTTTTTTTTTTTTTTTTTTTTTTTTTTTTTTTTTTTTTTTTTCACATTTAATCTTTTCATTTACTTGTGCGTTTCTATATAGGTTTTACCATCTGATCCACCTGCGACGGGTGTGGTAAAACTCAAAGCACCTTCATCTTGAGGGCAGAAAATGGGACTTATTTTCCATGACAAATTAGTCAAGCAATCCACCCGTCCGATAAATTGGTCATTTTCTATACGTGGAAGTTCTATAACACAAGGTGATGTTTCATCTGTGGCATCTTGATGTAAATACACCGCGCATTCACATTTAGAATTTCTAAAGCCCATCATAGGCAAAGGATTCATAATATCCTTAATACAATAATCCACTGAACACACAAATGGCAATGTGTGTACAAGAGGTTTATTACGTATATCTAACGAATTACATTTACATTGATATCTTAAAGTTTTTCCATCTGCTAGAGTTTCGTACGGATTTTCAATATCCATTGCGGGTTTATCTAGCAAATAATCCCACAATACATTTTGAGTATTATCCTGAGCCTCTTCATTGGAACAAGCCACCTGAACGTGGTCGTTAAACAAGGACGTATTTTTAGGAATACATTTCCATCCCGTCGACGAAAATACATTAAATGAAGTTTTTTGATTACAATTTTCAATTCCCTTGGGTATACAATAGGTTCCAGGTGCTAATTGCTTATCCATTAAAAAAAATTGTTCATTGGGCATCACACGAAAAGGTAAAAAATCTCCATTCACACACATGTTTGCACAATCGCATACTTCATCGGTCGGGCATTTAAATCCATACAGGGAACACGTGGACATTGTAATGTTAGATCCCCATTGACCTCCAAACAATGATGGCAAAACCGATTGGATATCATAAATCCACGGTTTGTAAAACAAATTCATCACGGTGATGATCAAAAGTAAAAGTAAAATTAAAGAAATGTACTTATTTTTTATCATTCTTTGTCTTTTATTATTGTTATTCAATTTGGAACCGGTACCAGGTCGACCCAGTCATAATCACTATGTAATTATATGGACATGGAATCAATTTAGACTGATTCGTATTTTTCCAAAAGACTGGTACGTCTTGGTGCAAAATAATATTTTATTCTTCTACGTGAATACAGAATCTTTGGAAACCTACATTCCAGCCATTCGTTTGGATACACATAGGGAACACCAGATATTACACTATCGTTACTTACTCGATTGGGTCAAAGAGTCACCTACTGTCGTTTCCTATCCTCCCGCAATCAGCAACGTGATTGATATTTTAAATCATGTTACTTCAACTTTATAACGTCCCGTTCACAGACTCGACGAAAACTTGTAAAAGAATTGGATCCATAAATTTCCAAATTGGGATATTCCGTTTGCAGCTCTGGAATAATCTTGTGATATGCATAAGCCACTTTATAAAATCCAACGCGTTGAATGCCTGTAAGTTTGAGATACGCGAACAACATTTCCAATCCATCCTGACTGCTTTCAATGTTATAGTTGTATTGTATCTTAAATGGGTACAAAGGTAATATACTAATGCCTTTTAAGTTGGGAGGAACAGTCGTGTTTGGAAATTGCACCACAAGCACCCCTATAGCATGGGGAATGAGACGATGTAGAATAGGTATGGGTGGATCGAACGAAACAAATTGTTTTTTGGAGGAATACAGGAAAAGTAAATCGATCCAGCGGCCTATGAAACACTCGAGTTGGTCCCGGTTGTTATAATGTCGGAATACTCGAAAGTAGTGATCCACAATCACGTCTCGATGGCGTTGCAAATCAAACATGATGTCGCGTACAGAGAATGTTTCTCAATCTCCTATAGTTAAGAATTAAAAAAAAAAAAAAAAAAAAAAAAAAAAAAAAAAAAAAAAAAAAAAAAAAAAAAAAAAAAAAAAAAAAAAAAAAAAAAGTTTTTTTTTTTTTTTTTTTTTTTTTTTTTTTTTTTTTTTTTTTTTTTTTTTTTTTTATGCTCTAATATAATCAATTTGTAACATTTTCTGTAGTACTTACAATCGCCTATATCAATTAGTGTTTTCATCAACGTTTTCTTCGTCCGATGAGAGTATCCAGTATAATTTATCTGTACGTAAACACAGCAAATGTTTCATATCCTTTTTAATTATTTGCTGATGCAATAATAGTTTGTATGCCTTGTCCGCATGCATCATTTGGCCATAATATATTAAACAATCATCTTTCCATGAACTGATTTGATTTCGTAAAGTAGAGGAATCGTTAAAAGAGGTAAAGTACAAGTGACGTCGTAATCCTTTGACATTGTTTACCAAAAAATAATATTGATTGTACTTGAATCCATCACAACCCTTAAATTTCAATTTTATTAATGGATATCTCTCAATGTCCTTTTTAGTAAACGTAAAATGAAATCCAGATTCTTCTTGAAATTCTCGATAAGCTGTATAAAACAACGTGAAAATAGAATTGTGTCGTTTGGATAACCGTTGCAATTGACCATGCGGAAAATCGTATAAATCTTCAAAAGTCTGTCCATTCAAAAACCGTTTGTAATCCAATAATTCATATCGATTCAGTCGAGGCAACCATTCGTTTTCAAATTGATCCTGGATAGCTGTAAAATTAACAGGTGGTTGTATCTTATCTTTCTTCTGATTCAGGTAAAAATAATAATTTTGGACGCAATAAGGAACTTTTCGACGCAAAATAATAACGTTGTTACAAGATGTCCTTACCACGATCCCATAAGAAGTTGACAATTTATTACTCATTCGGGTACTCATTGATGGAAATTGTACTTGTATTATAATAATGCAGTATTTAAATAACTCTTGAAGAGTAGCACAAGTGGAATGGTAAAAAATCCAAAGTGTAGCAGAAGTAGGAGTAAGGAAAAAAAAAAAAAAAAAAAAAAAAAAAAAAAAAAAAAAAAAAAAAAAAAAAAAAAAAAAAAAAAAAAAATTTTTTTTTTTTTTTTTTTTTTTTTTTTTTTTTTTTTTTTTTTTTTTTTTTAATACACTTTATACTTTGTTGTCAAGTTTTCTTGCACTATATGCAATTGTTCTGGCTTCAGTTGCTGTACAAGCAAATTGTATAAGTTTAGGATGTTTATGCCAGCATCCGTACACCTGACCTTTAGGTTTCACACGCACCACACGTTTACACAAAGGTCTAAAAAATTCCATTTGTGATCTGGTACGTACACCCACAGCATCACATTTCAAATAGTTCTTTATAAAGTGATTTAATATATATTTCCAATTGAAAAAATGCATTTTAAAAATCTTGGGATACACTCGCGAAATAACATTTTTATAATGCAAACGATCCTTATTAAAAAAACGACTTTTGGTTTCAGCCATATCCCTCAGAGATATTATTGTCCCCGGTGGTATAATCATTTCCAAAATGTACACTTTTTCAGGATCTTGTACATTCGCAAATGCAATTTCTATGGGAAACAAGACCCCATCAAAACATCGAAACCAATGAACTTCAGCACAATAATCGAGACAAGCCATACCACTGCTCGCAATGAAAACAGCATGCATTTTTGCAACATTTATAGTTACAGCCTAAAAAAAAAAAAAAAAAAAAAAAAAAAAAAAAAAAAAAAAAAAAAAAAAAAAAAAAAAAAAAAAAAAAATTTTTTTTTTTTTTTTTTTTTTTTTTTTTTTTTTTTTACACTAGTCCAAACAAATCTAAACTCTTGGTTCTCTATCTATTCCTCAGAGCAAATGTATAACCTGTACCCTCATTAAATTGTTGCCCAAAAAATATTTTATCAGCAGAACTTTTCACTGGATATACTTGTTGTGGTCCAGTGCACAGTCGAGCATAATTCTTTTTTGGAGCTTCAAAACTTAACACTTCAATAGGTGTACGTTCAGGATGTTTCATTAATCCATCTCTTGTTAAGGGTAGCGGTTTTCCAGTACGACATTGATATTTCATGATAGTAAATACGTCTTTTGCATAAACTGAATCATTGTTCCCCAATAATTGTCGTTTTGCAATCTTTACTAAATTAAAAAAATGACACACTAGACCACATTTTTGGAAAATGGTTCGAATATCAGAAAAACCCGTGACACGTTCCGCATGCAATCGCCGTAACAAGATTGTTAAATCTTTGGACGATTTATACAACACCCGATCCTGGACAATGATGTATTGAAAAGTACTTAAATATTTAAACTCGCCCTGAGCATTAAGGCCTTTATTGTAAGGTCCGTTTCTTTCTAAAATACATGCATTCGGGAGTCGTGTCAACAGTTCCTGAACAGAATAGCGTTGTGTAAAAACAGTAGAGTACACATGGCGAGTGGCCAATTCAAAAACTTGAATAGCATTTGAAAATAAATATAATTCATATAGTAATACTTTATCTACATGAAATGAAGACTTTTGGTTATAAGACCTCAAATGTTTGCTATCCAAAGTCCCTTGCGTATCTGATTTGGTAACACGACACGTCAAATGAATCCCAAAAGCATCTCCTGGAGTTGGAAATCGTTTTCGAATAGCCAAAACAAACTGGTAACATAAATTTGAAATACATTCAGGATGTTGGTTAAATAAATGCAAATCGGGTACTGAATGTTCAAGATGCTTTTGGAATAGTTTTAAGACCGATTTTAAGCTATGAGGTTGAATCACGTGCATAATTTGCAGATAGGTAGTGGGTTGTACACGGGCAACATAATCAAACAACACATGAGCTGCATCCATAATAATGGCCAGAAACACTTGTCGAATTAAAAGCCAAAGTTGTGAGAAATAAATAAATAAATATATGGAAGATGAAAAAAAAAAAAAAAAAAAAAAAAAAAAAAAAAAAAAAAAAAAAAAAATTTTTTTTTTTTTTTTTTTTTTTTTTTTTTTTTTTTTTTTTTTTTTTTTTTTTTTTTTTTTTTTTTTTTTTTTTTTTTTTTTGTTCTTTAAAAAATCAGGCTTCCTATCCAATACACTATCCACATTTCAATTGCCCAACTTACATAATACGTCCCATGGTTGATAATGTGCACGTGACAACCTGGGCTTGGTCTGGGTCCTATTTCTAATCCACGGACGTAAGAAGCAGTATCGTAAACCATTACTTTTACAATATCTTGACGAGTAGAATCCTCTTTCACTGCACGACGAAGGATCAACATTAATATAGCTAGAACATAGGAGACGCTAACGGGCTTTGTCATATTGACATTCGAAAATGTACTTTTGGTTACTTCTTTCCATTGATGAATTGCTCCATTTTCATTAGCCCAGTCAATTTTTGTAGCTTTCATTATCTGCTTCGTATAATTATCCAAGAAATTGTCATCGTTCAAACTTTGAGGATGTGGCAGATTATCAAAAACTTTGATTATCTTGATCGCTGACCGTTCACGCAAACCCTCAGCGTATAAATCCGCGTATGAATCCAAGCAGTTGTGATTTCTTGAAAAAGCATTGTTACTTTCCATGCTGTACTCGCTATGTCAGTCTTGGCTCGATAGCTTTCGAAATTGTCAAAAACCAACGCAAGTGATCAAATACAGTTGGGACAGTACCACTTCTGTGAGACGGCTTGTTGTGAATCCTTGAAGGTCAAACGCAGAGGGTTATTATAGGAAGGAAGAAAAAAAAAAAAAAAAAAAAAAAAAAAAAAAAAAAAAAAAAAAAAAAAAAAAAAAAAAAAAATTTTTTTTTTTTTTTTTTTTTTTTTTTTTTTTTTTTTTTTTTTTTTTTTTTTTTTTTTTTTTTTTTTTTTTTTTTTTTTTAGCATCTGTTAAAAATCTTTCTTCCCAGGAAATACATCATCAACATACCCAGTGCAAGATCTAAATAGTAGGGACACCTAATATCGTACTTGTGATAGTTGGGTATTTTTGTTATTTCAAGTATGTTTGAAGCAGTCTCGTGTACCATCGATTCTACCATTTCTTGACGCGTGGAATCTTCTGCGACGGCACGACGAAGAGTCAGCATCAATATAGCTAAAACATACGAGACAATTTGAGTTTTCTTTAAATTCACATTTGAAAATGTAATGTTGGTAACTTCATTCCATCGACAATTTGCTAGATATCCGTCTGTCCAGTCGATTTTCGCAGCTTTGATTATCTCTTTCGTATAATTATCCACGAAATTGCCATTGTCAAAACTTTGAGGATCAGGGAGGTCCTTAAAAACTTTGATAATCGCTTTTTCTGATCGTTCTTCCAATGCATTCTTTAAAGTTTCAACGAATGGCTCCAAGTAGTCAACACCCACTTCATTTGAAAAAAGGGAGTCTACAAAAACAGTACAAAGTGCTATAGTTTCCATCTTGTATCTGGTCCAGATATTCCTTTTGGCAGGATGGCAAAGTGTGAATGCTCAAAGGAACAACTCTGGTGGCTTAAGAAGAAGGTAAAAAAATTTTTTTTTTTTTTTTTTTTTTTTTTTTTTTTTTTTTTTTTTTTTTTTTTTTTTTTTTTTTTTATTCCCATTTTTTTTCTAAGTATTCGGGTAGGTGGCATTTTAACCCTTGTATTTCTTTGTCCGTAAATACTTCTCCATTTTTCGGGCCATCTGTATATTGCTCTGGATCGGGACAATCAGTTCCACACAATGAATTATTATTTTCCAGATTCAAAAGCATTTCAAATGTCACTTTATTTTCTCCATGCTGGGGTCTAGTATCTCGAATTTTAAGCCAACCTACCACTTTAGTAAAACCTTCGTTCTGAAGCCATAACTTATTATTATAGACACTATTAATAATAATAGATGCGTTCGTTGCATAATTGATCAAAGTTATTGCAATACTAGTAGAATTGGCCTTAAATAATGTAAAAATAATATAATCAAGATCTTTGTAAGATATTATACCTTTCTTCCACTGATCAAACGGTAAAGATTGGGTAAAGTCATTATTTTCTCGTGTATCGAAAGTCACACAAGTTTGATGTAATTGAAAATCAATATCAGTGAAGGTTTTAAGAGATTTCCAGAATCCAAAAACATTCAGACAACAATCTGGAACCAAATGCGCTTTCATAAAATGTGGTAACGCAGAAGAATGAACAAAAACCATGAAGCGGTTTGAATGCTGGCACTTGGCGTACACGGGAATCATTATTGAAACTAAATCTTAAACACAAGTATTCAAGATGGCTAAACAGCAGTATGGGAGCCATCTGAATATTCATAGCATATGTAGGAGAAAAAAAAAAAAAAAAAAAAAAAAAAAAAAAAAAAAAAAAAAAAAAAAAAAAAAAAAAAAAAAAAAAAAAAAAAAAAATATATATATATATATATATATATATATATATATATATTTTTTTTTTTTTTTTTTTTTTTTTTTTTTTTTTTTTTTTTTTTTTTTTTTTTTTTTTTTAGATTCTATTACTCTCCGTAAATAAGGAATCTTCAAAATCAAATTCATTATTCATCCAACAATCAGGGGTAAATATATCGCCAAAATCCTCCAAGTTATACTCTTGTTGCCCTGTTAAACTGTCTTCATATTCCATAAACAAAGAAGAGTCAAAATGAAAGCAGTAGATCCATTGTGTTTTAAGCCATTCTTCTCGAGTTTCAGGGCCATATACTACGGTAGAAAAGTTAAATTTTAATTTATCATGGTGACTGAGAGAAGCTTGACACGTTGGACAAGTGGAATTCAAATTAAGATATTTTTCAATACATCGTAAGTGAAAACAGTGGCTACAATTACTTAATACATAACGACAATCTAGGAAATAACGAGGATTTCTTTGACTACAAATAGTACATAATTCATATTCTTCCGAATCTGAGGAATCTTCACTGGAATCAATTTGATTAGGATTATAGTAGAATAAATAATAACCTAAATCCCTACCTAAAATAAGCCATTCATCTAAGTCATCCATTAAAAAATCGTTGAAAAATTCTTCATAATCTAATTCTAAAAATTCATCAGCACATCCCAAAGACAAATTGTCCTGGTCATGGATTAATGATCGACAATATGGGCAAGTAGGGTTTTTAAGTATCCACTTCTCAATACATTGTTTATGAAACTTGTGTTTGCATTTATGCAACATGCAAATAGACTGAACATCGATCTGACCAAGACAAACACAACATTCTGAATCCTTGGAATTATCCAAAGTGTCTAGAACCATAGGCTGACTCATGTTGGTTTTTCTCCCAAGAGCCTAAACCATTCAAGAAGTGCTTGGATTATATATAAAAGAAGCAAGTTGAGAACTTTTGTTTAACTTGGTAAAAAAAAAAAAAAAAAAAAAAAAAAAAAAAAAAAAAAAAAAAAAAAAAAAAAAAAAAAAAAAGTTTTTTTTTTTTTTTTTTTTTTTTTTTTTTTTTTTTAAGTTAAAAAAGTTTTCAACCTGCTTTTGATATGCTTTCGACATATGGGGCAATGTGTTACCTTATATGCACATTTCGTACACGTAGCGAGATGACTGCATGGTTGAAACACAATGCCCTTTTCTTGGTCCATACAAATGTTACACAGAAATGTCTTGGGATAAATTATTGCTTCATCCTCATTTTCTGGATTCATGATGTTGGATTCCACTATCGAAGGCTTATTTTCATTCTCAATGGGCCGAACCGTCATAGGTTTAATTTCCAGATTCAAAACAGCTTCACAAAGTTCATTCAATGAAGTAAAGTTTCCTAAATTCGTTGACATACGATTCAGAATAACATTTTCCACAGTAGACTTTGGAAATATTTCACAACCTTGACGGATAATTTCCCGATAGAAAGAATCGCTTTTGTTTGAATTTTTAACGGGTACGTTTCTTGAGGATTCATCTGGAAACTTTCCATCCCTTTTCGAAAGACGTAGAAATGTACACTTTTCAAAAAACTTTTCGTGTTCCTCCCATGGATCATCTCCTTCTCCCCAGTCTCCGAGGGATCCACCGCAAAAAAAACATGTCACTACATCAGCAACCCCCGCGTAATATAATCCACAGTCTGCTAAATTCTTTGCAGGAATCCCAATGCTTGGAAAATCTCTATACGTTGAAAGTCGATTGTTCAACTCTGCCATTCTGGGATATTTGGGTTTAGAAGGAAAACTCGATTGAATGGGTAAACTTTGTAAAGAACTTTTCTTTCTTGAATGAACCATTGTAATGTTTCCAACTTCCTCGGATGAAAAAAAAGGACACGTGGGTGAATTTCTCATATGTTCTCGCATCGGTTTTTGTCCCACAGTCCAATCGTCCATAATAATGTGGCAAAATGCACATTGTACCTTGTCATCGGATTGCAAGTAAAAGAATCCAGACGCTGCTAAATCAGAAGGTTTGATGTAACTCACTGGCCACTTGGCAGAATAAGAATTAAATCTGTTGAGTTCATAATGCATGACTTTAAAAAATTCATCCTGTTCCTCAGAATTTGCCATAACGTTGATCAAGTCTTGAGAAGTTGTCCATTTGACTTGACTACATCACGTTGCCCGAAGCTACACAGTAGAACTCGATGTCCTCGCTCTTTTAAGCCAGGATTTTTTTTTTTTTTTTTTTTTTTTTTTTTTTTTTTTTTTTTTTTTTTTTTTTTTTTTTTTTTTTTTTTTTTTTTTTTTTTTTTTTTTTTTTTACCGTGTTCCAAACCCACGAGTGCCTCGATTTGTGTCTCCATCGATGGAATCTACTTTCTTCAAACGAGGAGTGTAGGCTTCTTGCACTAACATTTGCGCTATTGCATCTCCTGGGTTGATATCAACAGCTTTGGAATTCATGTTTCGCAGAACCACTTTAATTTCCCCTCTGTATCCAGTATCAATCACTCCTGCTTCAACTTTCAGTTGTTTTCGAGTCACCACTGACGATTTATCCATAATGATTCCGATTTTGTTCTTTGGAAATTTGACAATGACTCCGGTATTAATTTTAATTTGTTGCCCAGGTGATACGGTAGTGACCGAATCCAGAAGTGGACAGTATAAATCGATCCCCGGGGACTCGTTATCAAACAATGATGGATGTTTAGCTTTAGGATTAGTCAATGTATACTCTAAATCAACAAACCCCTCGCCTTGCAACCGACCCTCTCCATGCCAAATGAATGATGGAAATCTCTTGAGCGTTCTGATCCAGGTGCAATATGCCTTGTGAACTGCACATTTTTTACTTTTACATACATTACAATCATCCCCTTCCTTCTCGTCATGTTTTATAACACACCACCCTTCGTACAACCAAGGATCAAAAAATTGGAGTGGTGCTACTGCTTCCGCAAAAAACAAATATTGAATCTTTAGCCTTTTTAATTGCTCAACTACTCTATTCCTCCAAATCAATTCATCGCCATCTTGGACATCTATATAAAACCAAGCGTCATGCGTGACGACTGCACACCTTTTCACTACATCATTGTTTATTTCTAATGCTAATGAAGCTGTACGAAAACGTTTGGGTAAACTAACAATTGGTGTAAAATCATAATTTGTATGTAGTTCATAAAAATGAGAATACTCAATTTTCCCAACACAATGACATGGGCCATCAATGTAATCCCAATCTTCTTCACCAGGATAGGTTTTGCTGTAACAAGTTTCTTTGTGAAAATGTCCTATTTCATTTTCGATAACTCTCTCTGGAATTTGTAGCTGCCAATTGATCACGTCCCACACATTAACTAAATTATATAATATTTCTTTTAATTCGAGTCCTATGCAACAGTCTTTTCCAAAAATAATATCCTCCAGCTTTCGAATGTAATCCATGATGCTAAGTGTTAAAAATCTATCCAGATGCAGTGTTTTAAAGAGTGAGTGGAAAAAAAAAAAAAAAAAAAAAAAAAAAAAAAAAAAAAAAAAAAAAAAAAAAAAATTTTTTTTTTTTTTTTTTTTTTTTTTTTTTTTTTTTTTTTTTTATGACAATCTATTCCAAATATCTAATCGCGAAGCCGAGGGTCTTGGGGGCGTAATAAAGTCTGCCCTAAACGATCGCTCTGAAGGTGTTTGTGATTGCGTCGTCGGCGATTGCGTTGGCGATTGAGCTGTCGATACTTTTACAGGTGGCTTCAAAATAGGCTTTACGACTGCAATGGGCCTTTGGGGATCATGTGGAGGCCATGTCTTTTCTGACAACACCGTATTTGTTCGTATTGGATTGGAACGTATCGAGTAAGGCGTATACCGAGAATGATTACTCTTGTGACGCATGACATGTGAATCCATACTCATTTTGTCTTGATTAACGATTCAAGTTGAATAGGGCCTTTGCATCTCGTTATTCGCTTCCGTACCGGGATTAAAAACAAGAGACACAGCTACAGTTTCTGATGGAAAAGATTCTCTCACAAGCACTCGACACAGATCGATCCACCATCGTGTTTGGAAACCTGGGTCGCTATCCTTCCCTATTGGAACATTATTTGAGCCCACTTCTCAGGCCTCGGGGAGATGCCAATGATGAAGTTGGATGGTTTGAAACCCGTCACGGTCGAAATATATACGTGCTGATCGAACCACCCTTTGGAACGCGTGTTTCCTCGTCGCATTTAGTATTGACCAGTCATTTAGATTTGGAATGGGATGCGAAAAAGACCGATGTGGTCGTATATCATGTGGGAATTCCAACTCCCCTACCGTGGAACGATGAGGTGGCTAAACCCTATGAGATGATAGAACCTCCAAAGAGTCAACCTTTTTCGATCCCAAGTGGAAATTTGGTAGTCCATTTACCTACCACTAATGCGCATGAAGCCTATTTAAGTCTGCTGACATTTGGAGATACGTGGACTCACACTCATCCAAAGGGGGCTTGGAGCATGGCATGTAAATCCTCTATCAAACAAGAGTTGAAGTACCATTTAAATCGTTCATGGGACCGTTTTCAAAAATATATTAAAGGTAATATTACTCTAGCGCATCGATATTGGCTTCCTCCTCCATGGTAAATGTAGTGCAATCCCAAGGATTGGTAAAAAAAAATAATAATACATCCTGGCAGTAAAAATTAAAAAAAAACCTCGTGCAGGATTGATCTTTTAAAGGAGAAATTTGCATGTCCAGTAAAGAAAGACCAACCAACAAAACAGCACAAGTATTGGATGTATCTCAATTTTAAAACTTATTGTTAACATGACTCTGATTGGAGGCGTTCCGTATCCGACGTTCAAATCTTGAAAGAACTGGTGGGATAAAAAAGATATTATATCACAAGTAAAAAAAAAAAAAAAAAAAAAAAAAAAAAAAAAAAAAAAAAAAAAAAAAAAAAAAAAAAAAAAAAAAAAAAAAAAAAAAAATTTTTTTTTTTTTTTTTTTTTTTTTTTTTTTTTTTTTTTTTTTTTTTTTTTTTTTTTTTTTTTTTTTTTTTTTTTTTTTTTTTTTTACATCCATACTAATTTTTTCTCACACACGTGTCCACTCAATCTAAAAATTCAGAAAAAAACTACAAAGAAATCAACACTTATCATGGACACGAGGTTTTTCCCTCAATCAGGTTTACTGAATTCTTCAAAATACCAAGATTGGAAAGGGCTGCACTTGAAATTTATTTTAAATAAATCTGCGCAAACATGGTTCATTCCCAAAGTTGTTTCTATTCCAAGTGGCCAAGGTGGGATGCAGTCACAGCTTTTAATCAATGGTTTGTTATCTCGCCGGTCACTAAAACTGACGGATTTAGTCCATCTTTGAGAAATGTCTTTTCTATGAACAAACGTTATTATTGACACTTGGATTTGCTATTAACCTAGGAAAAGAAATAATAACAACTAAAAAATAATAATTTTTTTGGTGTATATCTACACACCTGTTGAATAAAAACAATTTCAGCCTTGGCATTCTGTATAAAATCTCTATAGGCATCGGCCAGAATTGTACCTTGCGTGCTGTGGAAATCAAGAAATTATATGATCAAGAGGTTTTTTTAATGAAAAGCTGAAAATATTTTCCCTAAAAATACGACAGTGGAGTGAATCACACTTATTCCTACGAGTGGCATTATCATGTATTTAATGTAATATCTATCGATAAATTCAAAAACCATAGGAAAGTGGTCAATTACTCCATCCATCTTCAATCCTATAAACACAAGACTCTGACGAATCATGCGTTTTATACTATCAAGACGGATATCATCTTCCAATAGCCTTTGACGCAAATACAACATTAGTAAACACAGTCTCTCAGCAAATGTATTTACATCGTCGCAACTAACATTTTCAAATACATTTTTCGTAATCCATTGCCATTGATCTATCAACAATGCTTCATTCGTCCACTCTATACCTGACACCCTTACGATCCGTTCATCAAAATATTTCCAAAATGATTCATCCAAAAAATAATTTTCCACTTGAAACTCAAACGCTTTCATTACCTCCTCCAAGGATGCGTTAGAAATTGCATGTTTTAAATCTTCAATATGATGTTGCAATTGTGTTGTCCAGCTATCATGCCACGTACTAGTGTCGTAATCAATGACGACACCCATGGCTAAAATAGATCTATCCAACTGGAACATCATGAGGTAAACTTGGAGTTAATGGAGGGGAAAATGGAGAGAATAAATGGTGATTTAAAGTAAACGCTTAACGGCGTGGAAAACTTATACCTGAGGAAGTAAAAAAAAAAAAAAAAAAAAAAAAAAAAAAAAAAAAAAAAAAAAAAAAAAAAAAAAAAAAAAAAAAAAAAAAAAAAAAACAATTTTTTTTTTTTTTTTTTTTTTTTTTTTTTTTTTTTTTTTTTTTTTTTTTTTTTTTTTTTTTTTTTAATCCCTATAATATTTTATTAGATTATTGACTTTACTCGTCATCGAAAAATTCTTTTCTCCTTAAATACGAGGCATGTGTTCAAGGATTGCCAGGATGCATCCTACCCGTGTTTTTCGGACTTTTCCACAATTAGGTTCATCCCAGCTAAGCTCTTCCATGTTTTCTAAGAATTCATCAATATCTATTACATCTTCAGGACACAGGTTAGAACCATCGTCAAAGTCAAATGCGGTTAATCCAACGCACTCAGATTCTGTATCAGAACTACTGGATACAAGGTCCTCTGGTTGACTCATATTCAAAAGCATTTCAAATGTAACCAGATTTTCTCCAGGTTTAGATCTAGTATCACGGGGTTTGAGCCATCCCGACAACTGAGAAAATGAAAAAAAATCAAAATTATCATCATCAAATAAAAACTCATCTATTTCTGATTTAAAATCAGTACGCAAAACAAAAATAGTCTTATGGGTTTTTAAATTGAACAAAGCCATTCGAACTTTGTCAGAGTTACTTTTAAATACTGTAAATAGAATATAATGAAATTCTTTGTAAGAGATAATACCATCCTTCCATTCATCATTCGGTAAGAATTGGGTAAAAAAATCCTCATTGTTGGTTGCGTCAAAAGCGACATACGTGTCAAGCAATTGAAAGTACATGCGCCCGACATCGTTTGGTCTAAAAGGATTCCATAATCCGTAGAGTTCAAAGAAACAGTTTGGAATCAGGTGTGTTTGAACAAAATTTTGGAAATTAGACGGATGAATGGAAACCAGATACAAATCCAAACCGTCACGTTTAGAGTACACGGGAATCATTATTTTTCCAAATTGTAAATGCAGCAATATGACATCCCAATTGATGCGTTTGAATTTATAGGGAAGGAAAAAAAAAAAAAAAAAAAAAAAAAAAAAAAAAAAAAAAAAAAAAAAAAAAAAAAAAAAAAAAAAAAAAAAAAAAAATTTTTTTTTTTTTTTTTTTTTTTTTTTTTTTTTTTTTTTTTTTTTTTTTTTTTTTTTTTTTTTTTTTAAATTATACACCTTCAATCCTTAAAATCAAATTATTTATTTATTGATTACCAATGAAATTACATCGGGCACCTGCTCCATTTTCATTTTGATTATTATGTGCTTCAACGGGTTCTTCTGGACTCCCATCATTGTGGTGGACAACGACGGGTCCTGCTGCACTTGAATTCCTGCAGACAACGACGGGTCCTGCTGCACTTGAATTCCTGCAGACAACGACGGGTCCTGCTGCACTTGAATTCCTGCAGACAACGACGGGTTCTTCTGGACTTCCATCATTGTGGTGGACAACGACGGGTCCTGCTGCACTTGAATTCCTGCAGACAACGACGGGTTCTTCTGGACTTGAATTCCTGCAGACAACGACGGGTTCTTCTGGACTTGAATTCCTGCAGACAACGACGGGTTCTTCTGGACTTGAATTCCTGCAGACAACGACGGGTTCTTCTGGACTTGAATTCCTGCAGACAACGACGGGTTCTTCTGGACTTGAATTCCTGCAGACAACGACGGGTTCTTCTGGACTTGAATTCCTGCAGACAACGACGGGTTCTTCTGGACTCCCATAGCCGATGATAGCTGTTGCAAGACATAGTTCAAAATTTCAGACTGTAATTCTTGCACTTTAGAATCATCCATTTGTAACACGCACCCAGATTCATCCACCATTTCAAATAAATTCTCCACTTGCTCAGAATCATCCACCATTTCAAATAAATTCTCCACTTGCTTAGAATCATCCACCATTTCAAATAAATTCTCCACTTGCTCAGAATCATCCACCATTCCAAATAAATTCTCCACTTGCTCAGAATCATCCACCATTCCAAATAAATTCTCCACTTGCTCAGAATCATCCACCATTCCAAATGAATCCTCTACTTGCCCAGAATCATCCACCATTCCAGACAAGACATCCTCTACTTGCCCAGAATCATCCACCATTCCAGACAAGACATCCACTTTCGAGGGACCCAATTGTTGGTGAACGGTGCGTATAAAGTCCTGGATCCATTGGGGAATGTACATGCCCTCTTGCGTGACCATCAGGAGCGGGGCATCCTTGAACGTGTTGCCACAAAAACTCTGAACCTGACAATGGCCATTTTTTAAGGCATCTTCAAATCGTTTGGCCATGTCCGGGTTATAGAAATGCATAATGTCTCGCGCATGGGCTGTTGACACAAATCGCATCCGATTCACGTGTATCGCAGAGATGTGTTGCTCATAAACAATCTGGCACCCATCGACTGTCATGGGCCTAAAACGTTTGTTCTTGGAAAAGGAATGGGGATCGCGTTTCCCCACACAAATTCCAATGTCGATGAGCCGCCAATACACTCGACCATCCCGGCCAATCATGGCACCCAGAGGAGTGCGAACATCACACAAACCCAGTCGCAGGAACATGATTAACAGTGTGCTTTCCCCGACTGGCTTCCCAGTATATATACGCTTTACGGACAGGATCACGTGGGCGGAAAACTCCATCTCATTGGTTTGACGTAAAAACCCCAGGCGTGCTCTCATTGGCATTTGTCTGACGCCAAGGTTGGCGTAATCTCAGTAGTATGACGCGATATTAGTAAGGAAAAAACCCAAGGTTTCCACGCCAATCCCCAAGGTTAGTATCCTTCCTGGGCGTGAAAACCCACAAGGCCATTGGCGCGCTCTTTGTGTATAAAAGGGCGGGGAGTGAGAGCAAATCTCACACACCAGCATGGATATCTTTCCGACCCACGTCTCTGCCCAGGTGGCAAAATTCGAGCTCCCCAAGCATAATGCAGCCTTTGAAGGACTGGCAATGGCAGGTCGAGTCACTGCTTTCATTGTATACCAAGAACCCATAATGCATCGAATTTGCCATTATATTGTCGATAAAGACTGGGTCAAACACCCCAAGAGACTGGATAATTTCAAACGTGCAGTATCTAAATCCAAAAACTGTAATTTTTTTAATCCCACCAGTCTCTTGTGGGACAAAATTTGTAAAAAATTATTACATCATCCCGAAAGAAATCTGCAAAATACAGATATTAGGACATGTTACAAAGTGGACAATCTCTTTATCGTCAAAAAATCATTCACCTTTGGCTTTTGCCAGGTGCCAGCCCATCATTCCCATTTATTTCAATTATCGTCAGCGCCCCTGCTTTTATACGAATGCCCCAAATATCATGTGCGACAACCCGTCCACAGGAGTATGAATCCATACAACCAGCTAATCTACAATCGATATGTATTGCAACCCAATACATGCTACATCATACCAGCGGGCACCACCTATCTAATCCTATCAGTGCAAAAAACTATTTTTGCATTTGATGTGGTGGACTCGCACTATACATGTGAGACGAATTTCAGAGCTCATACCCATTTAACGCAACCGGACTATGAAATATCCCATCCATCGACGGAAGAAACGGCCAGTGAATACTTTGGAGAACCCATACATCAAGGCCAAGAGATGGAAGCGTATGATCAATTTTTGGCCTATTTTGAAGAGCATTCACCAATGGACCATCTTGAGCAGCCACCACTGGACCATCTTGCGCAGCCACCACTGGACCATCCTGAGCAGCCACCACTGGACCATCCTGAGCAGCCACCACTGGACCATCTTGCGCAGCCACCACTGGACCATCCTGAGCAGCCACCACTGGACCATCTTGCGCAGCCACCACTGGACCATCCTGAGCAGCCACCACTGGACCATCTTGCGCAGCCACCACTGGACCATCTTGCGCAGCCACCACTGGACCATCTTGCGCAGCCACCAATGGACCATCCGCCACTGGACCATCTTGAGCATTCACCACTGCTATTTTCACCTAAGGAGCGCCATATTATATACTCTATGAGGTCACTTAACCAGCAACAGCCAACATTTCCTTCCCCATTGGATTTTCTCCCTTTGGACGACTCCCAGAGCCTTGATGTTGTTGCATTGGATTTGACAATGCCGAAGCGAGCCTGTGGTCCTAGGCAATTGTTGGGTTTCCAACCTGTAACTGCTTTAGACTTGACTCTGAAACAATAATAAAAAAAAATTTATACATGTTCTGAACCGTGTGTTTTATTTGCCTAATTTAACAACAGCAACTTTGATTTAAATGTGCATCACGAAATATCTACCATTGGGTTCAAAAAATGTTCTACAATTGCAACACATTATATATTTTTTCAAAACATCTTACAAAGGTCAACTAAAGTGTCACGCGTTGCAACTGTAGAATATCTCTTTCGTCCCTTTTTTAAAACCCTTAAAAAAAAAAAAAAAAAAAAAAAAAAAAAAAAAAAAAAAAAAAAAAAAAAAAAAAAAAAAAAATTTTTTTTTTTTTTTTTTTTTTTTTTTTTTTTTTTTTTTTTTTTTTTTTTTTTTTTTTTTTAATAAGACTAAACAAACATTTTAGAGTGGGGATATTTTTTTTAAACTCATTGAAAAAAAATATTTTACAAGTATGTTAGTTACATTCATTTTCCATAGTTGTTTCAATATCTCCTTAACCGTTTTCCTTCTCGGATCCATGACATCTGTTTCTCTTTTCCTTCTTCTTCTTCTTCTTCCCGAATGAAATCCAGCACCGAGTCCAAAATCCTTTTCTCTTTGATCTGGCAGGCCATCCTGTAGGCTCTAAATTCACAGGGTAGTAGCGCAAAGGGTGGATGCTCGACCCAAATCACCTGGAACCCAAGTTGACTCAAAAAGTCATAGGTTTTTCCCTCATTCGTACCGATAATGGCCAAATGGCCATCGTGAGTCGGCAAACAGTATCGATAGAAATAATGCACTAAGAAGCTATTCAAATAAATTGGTGGTACATGAAATCCAATCATACATTGAGGTACAACGCTGATCTGGACCACCTCATCACAGTTGAGAGTGTCCACAAACGTGAAGCGTTCGGGATTGTTGCCCGAAAGACTCCAGTCACACGAGAGACAGTAATCCGCCATGGTTATTGTTTCCGGTGCACTCGCTGCCAGTGTTTTATAAAGACGAGAATGAAAAAAAAAAAAAAAAAAAAAAAAAAAAAAAAAAAAAAAAAAAAAAAAAAAAAAAAAAAAAAATTTTTTTTTTTTTTTTTTTTTTTTTTTTTTTTTTTTTTTTTTTTTTTTTTTTTAAATGATTTAAAAATCATTTTAGAATCGAGACGAAAGATATTCTACAGTTGCAACGCATGACACTTTAGTTGACCTTTGTTTTGTTTGACTTTTTTATTTTACTGAATCTTCATTTCTTCCAACCTATCAAATTCTGGAAACGTTTGGCGTGGATCCGTTTTTTCTCCCAACCCAGGAATCACTTTCGTCCAGTCAACCTGATCCCAATCGATCCGCCAGGAGCCTCGACTCGTTTCCTCTCCGAGCGTTTTCAAAATACACTGCATCGGATCCGTCACTGGAACATTTTCCAATCGCATCCGCCACTTGCCCCCCATCACTTCAAAACAGAACTGGACTCGATCCACATGTCCATTCATGCAAGCGGTCGAAACAAGTGCGGTATTCAAAGTACCGACGAGTTCGATAGTGGACTCCATCTCTATCTTTATTACCCATGTCTATCGCAAAAAAAAAAACAACACCCATTCTTGGCACGAAAACTTTTTTCAGGAGACCTGAAAAAAGTTTTTTCCTCATCCGATTTTTGTAGCCATGCTTATACATATATTCTCACCCCATATTCAACATCCTTGCGTAGATTAACATGTTCCTAAATTATTTAGACACACAAAGCCGTGTTTAACATGCACCATTTTTGTGCAGATTTATTTCACAAATACATTTTTTTTCCTCCTCCAACCTTGGCATTCGCAACAACCCAAAAAAATGGGAGAGAGCCTGCCCTCCGGCAGACTCTCTCCCATTTTTGAGGGTGGGGGTGGACACACATTCCCCCACACAACTGGTGTTTTTTTTGTTTACAAAGGTGTTCGGCACAGGGGGCAGGTGGCATGCTCCCTCGTCCACTTCTCCAAACACAGTTTATGAAAGCGATGGTCACATGGCGTGATCGACAGTTCGTAAATGTATCCAAAGCAGATCGAGCAGGGGGGTACTTGCTCAAACATATCCTCATCCCCGTCGTAGGCATAGACCGCTTCCAGAATCACAGTGCCGAGATGCTCCCATTGCTCCAGAGAAATGCGCAAACGGCCATCCGTTTGATGGAATGCACTGGCGGCCGCTTCGTAGATTTTGGGTAGAATGATGTCGTACCAATATACTTTGATTGAACATCCATTGCGCCTCTCCATACATTCCTCATAGGTCTCCACGGTACATTTAAGGTATTTCCAATTCACAATTTCGAAAAGGTGCTGGTTGGGAGCTTCCCTAAACATGTCCAACAAGACGGTGGTGAGAAGCCGTCGGTAATTCACTCCTAACGGCACCACATCGGGGGGTTGGGCTCGGTGCAGACCCACGCTGGCCTGAAGCATAAAATCCGTGAAATTCATCTGGTTACGCCACGATCGAAGCCGCGAGGCTTCAATCTGGCGATCTCTATAGACATCAGTTGGAATCATTGTGCTGCTCTGCCTCGAGTGTAGCTGGCTTTTATAGGCTATTCCTATAGAGGGCGCTGGGGTGAGGAAATCCTATAGAGGGCGCTGGGGTGAGGAAATCCTATAGAGGAAAAAAAACCAGCCTTGAAATCATGCTGCATGTGGAATCCTATCGATATACTTCATTTTCAAACACTTTCGTGCGCATTCCACAACCCTGGCACGATGACAGTTGCGTTTTTTACAAATCCCACAGCGCAACTCTTTGGGAATTTCCTTCATCCAGGCCAGGAGGGAGGGGGAAGCTTTCGATTGAAACAGTTTCAAACTTGCAGCGTCCGTGCAAATCACGCGGCCAATGTCCAGTTCCCGCGTGTCCCGCAACAGCATGTCCGACGTCACGAGGACGGCATCTCGGCAAATGGACGTTATTCCATTCGATAGCGTATAGCCATGATTGTGATGGCAGAAAATCCCCAAACGAATGCGGTGGTGGTACACTTGAGGTGCTGCTGCTGCTGCTGCTGCTGCGATTGCATCGGATTGCATATGCTTGGGCAGGTGAGGTCGGAAGGAGGGCTTGTAGGTATTCCATTCCGAGTATGGAATGTACCGAATCTTCTTGACGGGCGTCTTTGTGCTGCTCATGATTCTGTGTGAATGAAAGCGAGTGTGGACTGTCACTTAGGGAGCACGCCGCTTATCTCCACATCTAAAGTAGAAATAATCGAAACGAGAAAGTTCATAAGGGGGGGTGGTCGGTGGACGGTAGATGACAGGAGCTTGTCTCAGATTGACAGCAGAGAGCAGTCCAAGCGGTTCGGAGTCCTTCGTCTGAATGACGGGTGGAGCTCCGAGCATCGTTGGTATGCAGGAGTAAGGAAGTGGGAGTGGCTTCAAGTCATGTGACTTTCATCAGCCAGAGAAAAATAAAGAGGCGGTGCATGCAGCTTAACCGCGCTGAGAAGTTTCCCATTGGTTGTTGGTGATCAGGTGACCACGTTACGCAATGGGTAGAAGGAAAAATACAAGGGTAACCCTTTGATGGGGGGTTACTGAGAGAATTTTATGGACAGAATTTAACTGTGATCTAATTATGGGTCCAATCAAGTCCTAACCCAGGCTTAATGGTGTCCACTCGCGTCCCATGAGATTGGGAAATGCAAATGAGAGGTTTAAATGGGGGGGAAATGAAGTCTTAGTCATCAAGAGCCAAACGAAACATTCCACATCGGCGTTTCGGCCTTTGTGGATAAGTATTAAACTGTTGATGCAGAACGGCTCTAGGCCTTTTCTGCGAGCTTCTAACAGTTGGGTCATAAGGTGGAAGTGACCTCAATGCTTCGTTTGTAACTTGAGGAAGTTTTTCAAAGAATTTAATCGAAAGGTGCTTCATAAATTCAGCAACGGGTTTAATTTCGAAATCCGAATAAATGACTTCATTTCGAACAAACCAGGGGGCTTTCGCTATCGTACGTAATATACGATTTTGAAAAATCTGCAGTTTTTTTAATATTTGTTGCACATGTTGCAGCCCACACCTGGGAAGAAAGCGAGTGTGTGTGAGCGAGGCCTTTTTATACCCAGATGACGTCATACATAACACGTCATTATATCATTTATACCACGTCAAAACAAATATTTATTTCTGCATTGTAAACATTTATTAAAATGCTGACTCTCATAATATTTATTAAAAAAAAAAAAAAAAAAAAAAAAAAAAAAAAAAAAAAAAAAAAAAAAAAAAAAAAAAAAAAAAAAAAAAAAAAAAATTTTTTTTTTTTTTTTTTTTTTTTTTTTTTTTTTTTTTTTTTTTTTTTTTTTTTTTTTTTTATCATCATCTAAAATTATTTTTGAGAGTCATCTAAAAATAGTTTCAATAAACTTCCACAATAATGCGGGTCAAACTTTTTTCAAAGATGTAAAAAAAAATATTTTTTTCAAACCAAACTGGGACACCGTTGCGAATAATGTAACGCCTTCGCTTCTGTCAGTGCTCTCAATTCGGCACTGGCAGTCGATCCCAAGTACATCAGCTTGGAACCAAGCAACGGTTCCAAGTACATATAAGTGGCCCAGTCGTCCGTTCCAATGACTGAATCCCATCCATCCTGGCCTTTCAAGTGCATTTCGTAAAACGCGTTTGGCAGGTAATCCTCCAGGAGGTCCTCGGGCGCGTAAAACACGTCAACATTGTTGCTACTCAATTCCTCTTGAAAAGGGTGGCGAGCCAACGTCAAGTTCTTTTTGACGTCCTGGTACGTGAACGTTAAACTGTCCATATTCGGTCGCACCACATGGACGATGGACAAGTCGTAAGTGGATACAAACACCAACTCCATGGGTTTAAACGTGTTCATGTGCCACATCCAGTCAATGGAAACGGTATAATCAATATGAATCATGATGGCAAGAATGATTCCTACGAACGAGCAAGACGTTTTTATACACACTCCAAGAAAAAAAAAAAAAAAAAAAAAAAAAAAAAAAAAAAAAAAAAAAAAAAAAAAAAAAAAAAAAAAAAAAAAAAAAAAAAAAAAAAAAAAATGTTTTTTTTTTTTTTTTTTTTTTTTTTTTTTTTTTTTTTTTTTTTTTTTTTTTTTTTTTTTTTATACAAAAAAAAATTATTTTGAGAGTCATCTAAAAATATTTTGAACAAACATGAACTGAGGAAAGTTTACCATGAAATAAAAACAGCACTACTCTAACTATAGTAATAGTACTACTACTGATCCTAAAACAAAAAAACATTTTTTTTCTCGACCATTCGTTGTGGGAAAAGTGTGCAAACCCCTCTGGCCACATTTCCACTCTCCAGCCATAGACTCAAGATTTGAGAAACGTGTGCCCATCGAGATTTGAGAAACATTGACCCTAGAATCTTGTGAAATAAACCACACCACCACTAGAATACAGACAAAAAAATTTTTTATTAACATCATTTTAATGTTTGATCGGGTTGAGGGGTGCGTGCAGTATCTCACTCACACCCCCCACCACTGCATTCCAACGATGACACCGCGCTTCATGACAAAACATGCACTTGTCGTGTTCTTTCGCGTTCGTCAACAAGACGACTTGCACATTTTTGATGGGGTGGTAAGGGCTCAAACCGACCGTTATCGCCTTCCACTGGGCTTTGGTCGACGCGTCGGTGACGTACAGCCTGCTGACTCCCAACGTCATCACGTTCTCCAACAAGGTGGTCGCATAGTCTGGACTATCGTCGACGCTATAGGAAACGGCTCCATTCGTGAGGGTGTAACTTTGATCCCGCAAACACAATGCCGCCATGCCACCCTTGTGAAAAAAGGTTTGCACATTGGGTCGTTTCGCTATAAAGCTGCGGCTGTAATCGGGCAAACGGCGTGGGGGACCCGTCCACTGCTGCTGCGGATTGAACCGTGGACGATAGCGTGGACTGAACCGTTGCGGGTGGAACCGTTGGGGATGGAATCGTTGCGGATGGAACCGTTGCGGATGGAACCGTTGGGGTGGTGCATTCCCACCACAATCGTAATCATCGTCATTATTACCACCACCAGCAGCAGCAGCAGTCTCAAGCAAGGGGTTCAGCATCCGGTTCTGGATCGATACTCTCCATAGAAGGGCAGGGTGAAACGGGTTGTAGAATATGGTCCAACACTTCCATCGTGAGAGCACAGGAATGATCCAAACCACATCCACGACGGATTATATAGGCAAGGAAGGGAAAAAAAAAAAAAAAAAAAAAAAAAAAAAAAAAAAAAAAAAAAAAAAAAAAAAAAAAAAAAAAAAAAAAAAAAAAAAAAAAAAAAAAAACGAGCTTGGGTACGTGACGTTGGAAAGTATGTTTTTTCCTGGTAATTTCACCTTGCAGAGCGAAGCAACCGCCTCTTTCCTTGGAAAATCTCCATGCTTGGCGAGGTAATATCCTTTTGAAAAAAAAAGTTTTATTTTCTAGCACGCGGTCGAAACGTTGTGACCGCAATACCCAACGCTGAGCCAATAAGGAACGGTGTGACCCAACGCTCAGCCAATAAGAAACGTTGTGACCATAAAAGGCAATGCACGCGGATGGATTTTTTTTGGCAGTGGCTGGCTATAAAAAGGTCGAGCTACTACTGCTGCGCATCATTCTGTCTTACCATGTGCCTCGAGTATGTTGTTAGCACGAAATGGATATTTCACAAAAACGAATGGACTCCCCTCGAAATGTGTTTCACGTATATGGACGAGAATAGAACCGTGTATGTAATCAGACGAAACGGCAATTCCCTGACTTTCACCTTTGACGAAGTGGTTTCAAACTCGTTGTTGAATCCCAATCCTTTCTTGGAGTCCCCACACTGCTATAAAGAGGATCAGATCCGGGTATGTGACTCGGACATGCAACAGTACTTGAGACTATTTTACCAAGAACTCGTGCACCGTTACCAGAAAGAGGATGTGTTGACTTTGGCCACGGACGATTGGACCACCTACTTGTACTTGCAGAACGTGTTACCGAAAGGAGTCATACGTTTCATGGGAGGCTATGTAAGATAGCGTCTACTTTTGCCAAGTGTTGGAGCAAATCCCTGCCACTCTCCTGAAAGAATGCAAGCCAACCCTGCAAAGAGCGCAGCAGCAGCAGCACGTCGACCCAAGACAAACTCGGGTCTCTGCAACCAGTGGAGAGGTCCACTCGATGATCGTCGTTGTCGGCCTCGCAACCGGGGTTCTGGATACCACCCCCGCCCAGGAGGACTTCCCTGTAACCAGTGGAGGGGTCCTCCACGCCAAGGGACGACACGTCAACGTGGTGCTGCTGATCCACACATCAAAACTTATTTTCACCAAGGCGGGATGGCCGTCGTGTGCTTGATGGACAAGAGCTTTACCCTGACCAACGGCGTCGTGTCCTACAGTGTAGACGACGACCCACAGTTTGCCACCCACTTGATGGAAACCGTCACACGACTGGGCGTCGGCCTCCTCTACATGACCGACATGTGCACCAAACAGCAGTGGAAAGCGATGACGATGCCATTGGAACCCTACAATCCCCTTCGAAAAATTCAAACTGTTTTGTTGAACGCCCGCAAAAGCCACGGAACGTGCTTGTTTTGTAAAAAAGAAAAGTGCCACCGTTGGAATGCCGTGGTGAAAGGTTGCAGTGAAGTGCTTCGGACTCTTCTCAACCCCATCAAACATTGAAAAAAAAATTGTTTTTTTTGTTTATGAATAAATCTGCACAAAAATGGTGCACGTTTACTAAAAAAAAATTCTTGTTTTTTCTTTCACTCTAATTCATCTATTGAAACTCATTACTTTTGTTTTTTAATGAAGACCTTTGGATTTTATACATTAGAATTCATCTATTGAAACTCATTACTTTGGATTTTTAATTAAGACCTTTAGATTTTATACATTCGATTAAATAATTCATCTATTGAAACTCATTACTTTGGATTTTTAATTAAGACCTTTAGATTTTATACATTCGATTAAATAATTCATCTATTGAAACTCATTACTTTGGACATTTAATTAAATAATTAATCTTTGAATAACAATTTTTTAACATCTTTTATAGGGTCCCCCATACTTGAGAGTTGCTCGTCTAGACCTTGCCACCTTTTTCACACAATAATTTGCACTCTTTCACAAAAGACTTGATACTAAAATTGCGATTTCGTGCATTGTGGTGCCGAAATTAATGATTGACGTGAATTGTAACCGTAACCTGGTGTTTTTCCTGGACGGTCGCAATCATTACGGTCCGAGTGTTTGAAAAAGGATGCCGAGAAGCAGCAGTACTTGGATGAACGCAGAATGAAATAAAGTGCCGTGATTAAGGAAAAGGATGCAATTATCAAGAAAAAAAGATGCATTGATTCGTGAATACAATATTAACCTCCACGTATCTTTCGGGATGTGTCCTGACACGACAGGACATGGGGGAGACTTATCGAGCCAACAGTAGATGGTGGTATTTATTTAATTTAGCGTGGTTGAATAGTTATTATTAAATGTTGGTACTGAATCTACAAATGTAATTCTCAAGCTGTATACACACTCACCAAAAAAATTATTTAAAAAAAAAAAAAAAAAAAAAAAAAAAAAAAAAAAAAAAAAAAAAAAAAAAAAAAAAAAATTTTTTTTTTTTTTTTTTTTTTTTTTTTTTTTTTTTTTTTTTTTAATCTAATTATTAAAATTTCCCCCACATCGTTGGCACTACCCAAAATTATTTATCATGATATGTTTGATGAAGAAAAAAAAAAAAAAAAAAAAAAAAAAAAAAAAAAAAAAAAAAAAAAAAAAAAAAAAAAAAAAAAAAAAAAAAAAATTTTTTTTTTTTTTTTTTTTTTTTTTTTTTTTTTTTTTTTTTTTTTTTTTTTTTTTTTAATTTAAGTATTAAAATTTCCCCCACATCGTTGGCACTACCCAAAATTATTTATCATGATAGGTTTGATGAAGAAAAAAAAAAAAAAAAAAAAAAAAAAAAAAAAAAAAAAAAAAAAAAAAAAAAAAAAAAAAATTTTTTTTTTTTTTTTTTTTTTTTTTTTTTTTTTTTTTTTTTTTTTTTTTTTTTTTTTTTTTTTTTTTTTTTTTAATTTAAGTATTAAAATTTCCCCCACATCGTTGGCACTACCCAAAATTATTTATCATGATATGTTTGATGAAGAAGAAAAAAAAAAAAAAAAAAAAAAAAAAAAAAAAAAAAAAAAAAAAAAAAAAAAAAAAATTTTTTTTTTTTTTTTTTTTTTTTTTTTTTTTTTTTTTTTTTTTTTTTTTTAATTTAAGTATTAAAATTTCCCCCACATCGTTGGCACTACCCAAAATTATTTATCATGATATGTTTGATGAATTAAATTAAAAAAAAAAAAAAAAAAAAAAAAAAAAAAAAAAAAAAAAAAAAAAAAAAAAAAATTTTTTTTTTTTTTTTTTTTTTTTTTTTTTTTTTTTTTTTTTTTTTTTTTTTTTTTTTTTTTTAATTTAAGTATTAAAATTTCCCCCACATCGTTGGCACTACCCAAAATTATTTATCATGATATGTTTGATGAAGAAAAAAAAAAAAAAAAAAAAAAAAAAAAAAAAAAAAAAAAAAAAAAAAAAAAAAAAAAAATTTTTTTTTTTTTTTTTTTTTTTTTTTTTTTTTTTTTTTTTTTTTTTTTTTTTTTTTTTTTTTTTTTTTAATTTAAGTATTAAAATTTCCCCCACATCGTTGGCACTACCCAAAATTATTTATCATGATATGTTTGATGAAAAAAAAAAAAAAAAAAAAAAAAAAAAAAAAAAAAAAAAAAAAATTTTTTTTTTTTTTTTTTTTTTTTTTTTTTTTTTTTTTTTTTTTTTTTTTTTTTTTTAATTTAAGTATTAAAATTTCCCCCACATCGTTGGCACTACCCAAAATTATTTATCATGATATGTTTGATGAAGAAAAAAAAAAAAAAAAAAAAAAAAAAAAAAAAAAAAAAAAAAAAAAAAAAAAAAAAAAAAAAATTAATTTTTTTTTTTTTTTTTTTTTTTTTTTTTTTTTTTTTTTTTTTTTTTTTTTTTTTTTTTTTTTTTTTTTTTTTTTTTTTATTCAAATCTTAACATTTTTTTACCAAGTGTACTCTTCCAAGTTCTCAAGGAACGCATTTATAACATCTCTGTCAGACTTTTCAAACCCCATAAAAGGCATTGCGTGGTACGAAATTATTAATGGTATCACTTCTGGCAACCACTGGTGCTTCATTTCCTCTGCCTTTTTGAAGAAATCAACATATATTTTTTCGTCGGGATATTTTTCAATTTCAAAGGTGCGTCCTCTTTCCAACATTCGCAGATATCCCATCTTTCTAGAATACTCACTAAAGGTAATTGAGTCCCCATAGTCTAGCAAGTGCACTTCGCCAACTCCGATACGCCTCAATCGTTCCTCGTAATATTTTGCTAGGCGAGTCATCTCTGTCATCGTCAAACCCTCTTGAAATTGAAAGGCAGAGATGAGAGGGTTACGAGAAGAGACGATGATCATTTTCTCCTTGTTGTCCGCCTTTTGAATCACTTGCTCAATTTTGGCCACGTAATTTTCCAATACTAAATAAAGTTTGGTCATTGTATCCGTGACAAGAGACTCGTCCAATAAAGTCTCTACCAAAGAGAGGCAATCGTCCACCCAGGCATAACCTAGACTCTTGGCGAAGTGTGTCTTCCCGATACCCACGTAAGATGCTTGAATATCTATCAGTTGAATCATGTCTGAGGTAAGGCGGGAGCAACTTGAATGTCCTTGTGCGTACTAAGCTCGTGGTAGGGTCGTTTGTCGAAACAAGAAAAGGATGTGCTGGTCCAAAGAGCTGAGAGCATTTGATTATCAATTGAGAATCTTCAAGATATACCCACTCCAGTAAAAAAAAAAAAAAAAAAAAAAAAAAAAAAAAAAAAAAAAAAAAAAAAAAAAAAAAAAAAAAAAAAAAAAAAATTTTTTTTTTTTTTTTTTTTTTTTTTTTTTTTTTTTTTTTTTTTTTTTTTTTTTTTTTTTTTTTTTTTTTTCTTCATCAAACATACCATGATAAATAATTTTGGGTAGTGCCAACGATGTGGGGGAAATTTTAATACTTATCCAAGCATGTTCAATGATGGCATCAAGTCCAAAATTATTTTTTTGTCTTTTTCTTCAAACTTTCTCATCAATTCTATTCGAACATGTGCTATAATATTATCTTTTTCCATAATTACTTGTCGTTCTCTTTCAATGATATTGTCTTTTTCCATGATAATATTGTCTTTTTCCATAATAATTGCATCTTTTTCCTTAATAATGTGTCGATCTTCTTCCATAATAGCATCTAGTTTCGCCCCTAATTCGGTACGAACCCGTTCTACCGCAGTCAAAATTTCTTGCTGCTTTTTACCAAATCGAAAGGGCTCCTTCTTTTTCTTCACGGCCCAATGCCATTTCATCATTCCAATTGCATTGCGATTTCACGTCACTCACATACCGCATGGCATTGATCAAATGCTGCGTCGACTCGATGCTTACGAGGATTTTGCAGGGTATCTTTCTTTGTACGACCATTCCGGCCTCCATTTTGACTTTGGACCAATGACTTTTAAATTCTTTTGTATGCTCTAAAGGCATATAACAAATCATATGTTTATGGACTCTGTACATGGGATCCTCGTTAGGTAATCCATCGCACACACACCAATACGGAAGAAAGAATACTTTATCCAAAAGATTCTCACGCATCCGCATAAAACTCTGGATGGCTCCAGCTCGTACCATCAGGTGAAACCATACCAGTCGCGTTTGACCTACATGGTGCAACACGACTTATTGCCATTCGATATTCAATCTCGGATCGAATTCCAAGGCATTTTGCAAGAAACCCGACTGAATGGGTAACGGATTCGTAAAAAGTGTACTTGTATCTACATACAATTCTGGCTTTTCCTCGTCATATTTTTTTATATTGACATGTGGATTTTGAATACAGTTTTCATAATCGAAATTCAGTTTCATAGTCCATTTTATTTCATTTTGCTTCAAATACTTCTGTTTTCGTTTCGTATCTTGCAATTGCTGCTTCACACGATCGCGTTTCATTTCCAAACAATCATACCGGTGTTGGTAATGATCTTGGCCGTCGCCCCGCACCCAGAAAAAACTCGAGGCACCAAGGACACTTGCCGTTACATTTTAGAGCGTGCTTCTCACCAAAATGTAGAATCATTCCTCTCGGTAAAATCTTTTCGTTACATTTCACACACGGAACTGCATATTTACAGTCTCGAATGAAATTTTCATACTTTTTTGCTGTCATGGTTATAGGGTCCTGACGAAAACGTTTACTTTAGTGCACCTGAGGGTCGGGTCAAACTTGCGATGTGCACAGTTGATTACCAAAAATCAATTTTTGGAGGATGTTCCCCATGACATGTAAATACATGATTTTGTGAAAAGGTTATCAAATGTTTAGGTTTTACTGGCAATTTTTTTTTTCCTGTACTATAATAATCCGTTAGAAAAATTTTTAAAAATTTTTGGAGAGCCTTAAAAATTACTCTTAGCATTATCAAACACTTATCTCACGAGATCTAAAAAAAAATAATATCAAATTACTCAGCACACTTTGATCTAAATATCAGGTACAAACTCTATTGCAGGTACAAACTCGGAGACAACCTACCGTCAAAATCCTACATTTAATATGCGTACCCTTCTTTGTGGTCGATCAAAACATACTCATCCAAACCTGGAATCGTATCCTGAAAGACAATTCTCAAAGACAGCCCAAAAAAGGGACAAATCAATAAGAATGCCCATCGGGATTAAATCCCTTTCTATTTGGATGAGTTGGTTTAATTTAGAATTATTTTTAGTTTAGTTTTTTTTAAAATTTAGATGAGTTTGATGAGTTGATTTTTAAGTTTTTAAATACACCTTATACTCTAATAACCTTATACTCTAAACCTTAAACACTAAACCTTATACTCTAAACCTTATACTCTAAACCTTAAACACTAAACCTTATACTCTAAACCTTATATATACTCTACACCTTAAACACTAAACCTTATACTCTAAACCTTAAACTCTAAACCTTATACTCTAAACCTTATACTCTACACCTTAAACACTAAACCTTATTCTCTACACCTTATACTCTAAGCCTTATACACTAAACCTTATACTCTAAACCTTAAACACTAAACCTTATTCTCTAAACCTTAAACACTAATATCCTTAAACAATAATACACTTAAACACCTTCTACACACACGCACACTACATTTTATACATCACACCTATTATAAAAAAAATGAAACTCTTAAAAAATAAAACTAATACTTACCTCGTTCGGCTTGTGAATGAACAAAAAAAATTCAATTCACCACCACTGGATCTGCTCGTGAATGAACAATAATTCAATTCACCAGGAGAACCTATTAAAAAAAATTATACTTACCTCGTTCGGCTTGTGAATGAACAAAAAAATTCAATTCACCACCACTGGATCATCATCTTCATCTTCACCACCACTGGATCTGTTCGTGAATGAACAATAATTCAATTCACCAGGATAACCTGTAAAAAAACATTATACTTACCTCGTTCGGCTTGTGAATGAACAAAAATTCAATTCACACTCTGGTTTGTGAATGAATGAACAAAAAATTCAATTCACCACCACTGGATCATCATCTTCATCTTCACCACCACTGGATCTGTTCGTGAATGAACAATAATTCAATTCACCAGGATAACCTGTAAAAAAACATTATACTTACCTCGTTCGGCTTGTGAATGAACAAAAATTCAATTCACACTCTGGTTTGTGAATGAACAAAAAAATTCAATTCACCACCACTGGATCATCATCTTCTTCTTCACCACCACTGGATCTGTTCGTGAATGAACAATAATTCAATTCACCAGGATAACCTGTAAAAAAACATTATACTTACCTCGTTCGGCTTGTGAATGAACAAAAATTCAATTCACACTCTGGTTTGTGAATGAACAAAAAAATTCAATTCACCACCACTGGATCATCCTCTTCTTCTTGCGGCCGTGTGAAGGAACAAAAAAAGAATTCACTTCACCACCGAGCCGTGTGAATGAACAAAAAAAATTCAATTCACTCGCCACCTGTAGGGGAAAAAAACCTACCCCCAGGTTTTTGAAGCCTGGTTGTAGGCATCCAACACGAGAGATATTTTCTCGATGATGGGCATCCGTTTCAGGAGAAACAGGCATCCTTCCCGGGTGCACCAAGAGGCTTCCCCAGATACAGGCAACTCCACGTTTTACCGTGCAGGCCTCCAATGTCATGATCCCTCGAGAAACAGAAATCCGTCATCAGGACCAAAGTCTTGGGTACAAAGGTATCCATCCGTCCTTTATAAAAAGAACGAGCATCTGAACGACATACGTCGTATCAGGCATCCGTAATCGAAAAAAAACACAAGGTTTTTTTTCGAAACGAGCAAGCGCAACGAGAAAAAAATTCTCGAAACGCGCATCTGTTTCAATAAAGAAACAGGCATCCATACTCCCCAAAAAGGGGGTACAGGATCCTCAACCCATGCTGTGCATCCATGTATAGCCATACACGGGGTCAAACAGCATGGGTTATCGATTGCGTCTTCTTGCTTCGGGACTCGGGGAGGGACATGACAACAAAAGCGAAAAAAAAATAAAAAGCGTGTCTTTATGCAGAGGTCTGGCCGGCTCAGTCCTTTGCATAAATCCCCACACACTCCACAAAGACCCAGTACGATTCCCTTACTAGCCCTGCAGGAGGGACATGTTTTTCGGGGAAATTGACTGGAATTGCGAAGGTGCAGGATGACACCACATGCGCCAAAAAAAAAAGCATACACACACACAGAGCAACTGTTTCTGCTCTTTTCCCCAATTCCACCGAACCGGGGGAAAAGAGAGCAGGAACAGGACAACAAGCAGCGAGAAGCAGCAAAAGCAACAAGAGTTTACTTACCAATGAGTCCGATCACCACCACTGGATCTGTTCGTGAATGAACAATAATTCAATTCACCAGGATAACCTGTAAAAAAACATTATACTTACCTCGTTCGGCTTGTGAATGAACAAAAATTCAATTCACACTCTGGTTTGTGAATGAACAAAAAAATTCAATTCACCACCACTGGATCATCCTCTTCTTCTTGCGGCCGTGTGAAGGAACAAAAAAAGAATTCACTTCACCACCGAGCCGTGTGAATGAACAAAAAAAATTCAATTCACTCGCCACCTGTAGGGGAAAAAAACCTACCCCCAGGTTTTTGAAGCCTGGTTGTAGGCATCCAACACGAGAGATATTTTCTCGATGATGGGCATCCGTTTCAGGAGAAACAGGCATCCTTCCCGGGTGCACCAAGAGGCTTCCCCAGATACAGGCAACTCCACGTTTTACCGTGCAGGCCTCCAATGTCATGATCCCTCGAGAAACAGAAATCCGTCATCAGGACCAAAGTCTTGGGTACAAAGGTATCCATCCGTCCTTTATAAAAAGAACGAGCATCTGAACGACATACGTCGTATCAGGCATCCGTAATCGAAAAAAAACACAAGGTTTTTTTTCGAAACGAGCAAGCGCAACGAGAAAAAAATTCTCGAAACGCGCATCTGTTTCAATAAAGAAACAGGCATCCATACTCCCCAAAAAGGGGGTACAGGATCCTCAACCCATGCTGTGCATCCATGTATAGCCATACACGGGGTCAAACAGCATGGGTTATCGATTGCGTCTTCTTGCTTCGGGACTCGGGGAGGGACATGACAACAAAAGCGAAAAAAAAATAAAAAGCGTGTCTTTATGCAGAGGTCTGGCCGGCTCAGTCCTTTGCATAAATCCCCACACACTCCACAAAGACCCAGTACGATTCCCTTACTAGCCCTGCAGGAGGGACATGTTTTTCGGGGAAATTGACTGGAATTGCGAAGGTGCAGGATGACACCACATGCGCCAAAAAAAAAAGCATACACACACACAGAGCAACTGTTTCTGCTCTTTTCCCCAATTCCACCGAACCGGGGGAAAAGAGAGCAGGAACAGGACAACAAGCAGCGAGAAGCAGCAAAAGCAACAAGAGTTTACTTACCAATGAGTCCGATAGAATGGCGGATCGCATCGCTTCTTATACCCACCGCTGCAAAGTTTGAGCCAATAGGATCGCAGGAAAAAGCAGGTCGAAGCGTTGTGACCATATAAGGCAATATCCTTGAAAAAAGTTATTTTTTAGCACGCGGTCGAAGCGTTGTGACCATATAAGGCAATATCCTTCAAAAAGTTGTTTTTGGAACGCGGGGAAGTTTTTTTTTTTTTTTTTTTTTTTTTTTTTTTTTTTTTTTTTTTTTTTTTTTTTTTTTTTCTTCCTCATTATATATACTTGAGATTTTAATACCCTCAGAGGTTATTTTTTTAATTCTGCCATTTTAACTTTGTTAAAAACAATTTTTTAATATCCACCCTTGGCCGGGTTCGATCCTACCATCTACCGCTCCACTGTTGGCGAAAAAAACCAGGTGCCTACGCCATTGAGCCACCGTTCAGTTGTAATGAATGCCGTTTGAAATGTATATATAGTTAACAACTATGACTTTTTTCGTCCGAAATAGGCTACAAGACTACGCGCAAATGATAAAATAGACTCTAATTGATTGGAAATGTAACGTTTGACAATGTTTTTTGATGTTGAAATGAACGAATCGTGTTGTTTAAAAGATGATGATTGGAAAACGCCATTCTTGATTTCGCGCGTTCACTTACGGAAAAACATACGAAATGGGCTTTAAAACCACGCGCAAACGTTAAAATATACTCAAATTAATTGAAAATGAAACGTTTGGTAATGTTTTTTGATGTTCAAATTGTGTGGATGATGGTTTGCAAAAAAAAAACACCAATCTTGATTTCCACTTGAGGAAAACATACGCTTTAAAACCACGCGCAAACAGTTAATTTGGCCCTTGTTTAGCGAAAATATACTCAAATTAATTGAAAACGAAACGTTTGGTAATGTTGTTTTGTATTTAAATAAACGTTTTCAGGATTTCGGGGTTCGAGTTTAATCCCACGATTTTCGCGTGTTGCTTTTTAACGACGCCCACACGCAAAACAATGAAAAAGGCTCTTGTTAATTGAAAAAATAAATTTTATAGATTGTGTTTTAAATAAACGTTTTTCGTCATTTCTTCGTTCATTTCTACTTTAACATTTCTGTTTGCAATATCGTGCTACGTGAAAGCTGATAAATCTTAAAAATTTTAAATTGTTTTAAAAATACGAAACCACTCCAAAATGAACACTACAATTACGCCTTGTTACTGCAATTAATTTCATATTTTTGTGCACATTTCCTGATTTTATATGAATTTTTTAAAATATCGTTGGGACTTGGGAAAAGTAGACCAAAATCTACCCATTTCGTGCTGCCATCTATCCATCGACTTTGAACTGACATTTATAGATTTTGCTTTAAAAATTCATTTCTTCACTTGAATGTATACTTAAAAAATCTAAATTCAATTGGGTGACTGAAAACTTTTTTTTGTTGTTGCTGCCACGACAGATTTAACATGCACCATTCCAATCGTGAGAGAAATGGCGTGGTATTGAAAACGGTGACCCTTTTATATCCCATCCGTTTTAACCAATCAGGTGATTATTTTTTTCTAAATTTTTTTCTAAATTTTTTTCTAATTTTTTTTTTTTTTTTTTTTTTTTTTTTTTTTTTTTTTTTTTTTTTTTTTTTTTTTTTTTTTTTTTTTTTTTTCCTGCGGGGATATAAAAGGGGGTGCTGCTCCAGAACATTTTTGTTTTTTGACTGTCTCTCTCTCGCATAAAACTAGATTTGAGAGAACCTTGCATTCTTTAGGATTTTTGACTGTCTCTCTCTCTCTCGCATAAAACTAGATTTGAGAGAACGTTGCATTCTTAATGATATCGATATATTGGATCGCATAAAAAATTTTGTTACAAAGGTTTTCAGTTGATTTCTGAGAAAACGTTGCATTCGTTTTTGATTGGATGATATCGAAAACATTTGATCGTATAAAAAAGTTTTGTTACAAATGTTTTCAGTTTATGATTTTGATTTCTGAGAGAACGTTGCATTCTTAATTCTTTACACAACCTTACAGCCTTTTTCAGTAGGTAATTTCAGAAGTTCAACCGCTAAGTTCAAAGGTCAAAGTTTATATATATTATATATATAGATTTAATATAGATATAGATATTATATATATATATATATATATATATATATATATATATATATATATATATAATATAGATACAGATATAGATATGTCTTTGAACCAGTATTACCATTTGATCCAAGACACTAAAACTGCAGTGTCATGCATTCATTGCAGTGAAGACATTGTCCCGAAATTAATGATCCAGCATTTATTGCAAGTGCACGATATTCAATCTAACTTCAAGTGTCCTTGGTGCCTCGATTTTTTCTGGATACGTGGTGACGGTCAGGATCATTATCGACACCGGTACGATTGTTTGAAAGCCAAACGAAATGTGGAGAAGTGTGTGGTCATTCCACACGGTTCTTCAGATATGTATTCGAAGCAATATTACAATTTGATTCAAGGCACTAAAACTGCAGTGTCATGCATTCATTGTAATGAAAAGATCGTCCCGAAAGCAATGATCCGTCATTTATTCCAAGTGCACCGTATCGATTGTCAGTACAAATGTCCTTGGTGCCTCGATTTTTCCTGGATACGTGGTGACGGTCTGGATCATTCTCGACACCGGTACGATTGTTTGAAAACCAAACGAGATGCGGAAAAGTGTGCGTTGGACGATCGCAAACGCAAAGAGCGGTATTTGGCTGAACATGAAACCAAAAAAATGAAATGGTCTGCACTCACCAACCCGCCTCAACAACTGTTTGAGTATTGGAACTGTGAAGAGTGTACGCATTGGATCGAGCATCCGCATTTCAACGGTACCAAACTGTCTTGCCAGGAAGTTCCTGAATTGTATGACGAGTCGATCGCATCCAGTTTCGACACGGTCTTGTCCCACGTACTCTTTCTGTCCAACAATAATGCGTTGGAATTTTGTACCAGTTTGCATATGGATTGGCGCTGGGTCGCTTTGCACCACGCAGCCCATACGAAACTATTGTGGTATCACGTAATGGTGCGAGCGGGAGCCATGCAAAATTTGATGCGCATGGAGACTCTAAAGGATAAAATATTCTTTCTCCCGTACTGGTGCGTGTGCGATGGTTTGCCCAATACAGATCCCATGTATAAACTCCACAAACATATGATTTGCGTGCTGCGTTTCGAGGACAAGGACGCATTTAAAAGTTGTTGGTACAAGGTGAAAATGGCAGAGGGCATTCGCGTACAAAAAAATACGCCCTGTAAATTAATGAAACATATTAAATCCACTCAACATTTGATCAATGTCATGTGTTATGTGAGTGATTTTCGATCCCAATGTAACTGGACTGAAATTGCTTTGCAAAAAGCAAACGAGGAACGGGAAGGTCGTGAGGATGATTATTTAGGCATGAAAAAATTTAAAAGTGGTCGCCAGAAAAGGGGTAGTCATCACTTTTATTTGAATCGAACCATGCCCCAGCACGCAGCTCTCATGTTATCCCTCAGTTACCGAAACGGTTTAAAGGAGTACATGGATTTTAGACACAAGAATAGTGCCCCCTTGAATGAGATCCTGGTGGAGAATAAAAGTGGAGATGGATGGTATACCATCTATGAGAATATCGATTCCCTGCGCAGACATGTGATTCCCCTTCAACGCGACAAGCAGTTGGATTTGGAAAACAGTTTTCAATCCGATGCGTGCAGCAACAGTATCATTCCATTCAACGAATATATTTATTTGAATGAATGGATTGTGCCTGTTGTACTGTCACCCACCGAGTCTGTATGGGATATGACAATGCACGACTGGACGCACCGGCAATTAACTTTGGGCAATGCATTGATGGACCTGGTGCTTCGAGAACCCTTTAGATTTGGTAAAAAACAACAGGAGATTTTGACGGCCGTTGATCGTGTTCGAACGGAATTGACTGCCGTGATTACAGAAAAAGATGCAATGATTGAAAAAGAGCGACACACTATCAGGGAAAAAGATGCCATAATTATAGAAAAAGATGCAATGATCAATCAACTCATTTTGCAAATGTCAAGTTTAATCCCATTTGATTTGGATTGAGACACGTTGTTTTTTTAAATAGAACATGACAGTAAATCTAGGGCATATGAAATAAATTTTTATTTTCGAGGTTGTCCCGGTGCCAATCCCATTTGACATGTACCCTATGACGACGACTGTCAAACAGACACTAGTCAATGGTTTTACAGTCCATGCCATAGGTGGCGTACAGTCGGTCGAAAAAATAGATGAGCACCGTAACCCCATGAAAAAAATTTCCTAAATTGAAAACGACCCATTTTGAATTAAACGTGCATTTTATATTTTTTTTTATTTCCAAGATTGGGTTTGTAAATGAATTAAACGTGCCTTTTATATTTTTTTTTATTTTCAAGATTGGATTTGTAAATGAATTAAACGTGCCTTTTATATTTTTTATTTCCAAGATTGGATTTGAAAATGAATTAAACGTGCCTTTTATATTTTTTATTTCCAAGATTGGATTTGAAAATGAATTAAACGTGCCTTTTATATTTTTCAAGATTGGGTTTGAACATTTATTGGCAAAAGCGATGTGATTGCGCGTGCCTTTTATTATTTTCCAAGATTGAGTATTTATCGGCAAAAGCGATGTGAATTACGACTGCCTTTTATTATTTTTAATTTCCAAGATTGGGTTTGAACATTTATCAACAAGATGGCAACACCCGAGTGTTGTTTTTTTTTTCTTCTCTCGCCAATCAATTGAACGTGCACCCCAATTGTTTTATTTACTCCCCCCCAAGTTTTTTTTAAAAGTGAGACCCATACCAGAAGATTTGCCTTCCACAAAATAAAATTATTTATACCGCATCATGCAAAGTCATCACATAAAAAAATATATATTTATACCGTGTACCTCTTCCAGGAGTCTCGCATCATTCAACAAAAAACTTGTGTGCCTCGCTCAATAAACAATATGTGTATACATTAAAATGCTTAGTGTGTCAATCAGAAAAAAAAATTTCACCTGAAACTTTTTTTTTTAATAGGGTTTGAAATGAAACACATATCATAAATAAAAAATATATATTTATTCATTTTGAAAACATGTGAATATAAATACAATCTTCATCCCTGCCCATTCGATTAGCAATGAGATCTATTTGATACACATGTTAAATCTGTTGTGGATTTCATGTTTCCTGAAAAGGGCATAATTATTTGATACACATGTTAAATCTGTTGTGGATTTCATGTTTCCCACCAATCCAGGTGTCCTGAAAAGGGTATAATTATTTGATACACACGTTATTGATACACACGTTAAAATAAAATAATCATAAATAAAAAAAACATTTATTCATTTTGAAAACATGTGAATATAAATACAATCTTCATCCCAGTCCATTCAATTAGCAATGTGATCCATGATTTTGATTTCTGAGAGAACGTTGCATTCTTAATTTCTTTACACAAATGTTTTCAGTTTATGATTTTGATTTCTGAGAGAACGTTGCATTCTTAATTCTTTACACAACCTTATACCCCTTTTCTTAGAGGTATTTCGTAGAGTAATTTCAGAATTTCAACCTAAGGGGTCAAAGGTTATATATATATATATATATATATATATATATATAGATATAATATATATACAGATATAGATATGTCTTTGAACCAGTATTACCATTTGATCCAAGACACTAAAACTGCAGTGTCATGCATTCATTGCAGTGAAGAGATTGTCCCGAAATTAATGATCCGGCATAATTATTTGATACACACGTTACTGTACCTGTGTAACAAAACAATGGTAATGATTTCCAACTCATCCTGAAAGCACACTCGTACAAGAGGGGCCAGAGCACACTCTGATTCGAGTGACCATCAGGATTTTTTGAGAGGAAAAAATCACTCAAATGATGTGAAAACATTTTACACTGAACATACCTGTAGATCAACACACGAAATTTTCATTTGAAATATATATATATATATATATATATATATATATATATATATATATATATATATATATATATATATATATATATCAGGATACATTCGATTTATAAAATCAACCAGATATATTTTACATTGAAATGCAACAATTGTATAAAATCAGTTGACAGTATTCATGTCTCGCTCAATAAACATTCCTTGAAATGTGTCGGTTGTTTTTGTTTTTTTCAAAAGCTGGAGGAAAAGAATCTTTGGGATATGAATCAGGATGATGGAAATGAATTTTAACAAAATACATATTACACACTTGACAGGTCAGGGGGGAATTTGTAAATTGACACACTCTCAGCAAATATGAATTATTGTTTACACATGAAAAAAAAACACACACCTCCCAAAAAAATAAAAATCAATTGAAATATAAAATGTCAGTAGTCATGTTTGTCTCTCACACACAATAACAATCCCACTGCAGAATTATTGTGACATGATCCTTATTCTAATATGATACGAATCAGGATGATTGTTAACGTGGAAATGAATTTTTTTACAAATACATATCACATACAGGTCAGGAGGATACGAAATTTGTAAAATTAACACACGAATCACTCTGAGCAAATATGAATTCAATCCAACTTTGGCATACCTCCTCCCCCCAAAAAAAAAATCATCAATTGAAATATAAAATGAGTAATGTATGTTAAATGTTATGTAAGTGTATGTTAAATCTGGTAACAACAGATTTAACATACACCAGCCTATTGAAAATGGATTCATTTTTTTTTTAAATTTTATCTTGTAGACAATTTATTGATTTGAGTTTAAAATATTTCTTGTTGATAGAATTAATTTATTGCTAATTGTTTTGATTTATTTCTTGTTGATAGAATTAATTTAAAATGTTGTCCTCGCATCTACCCCCCCCTTTAGTCTGGTAACAACAGATTTAACATACACCAGCCTATTGAAAATGAATTCATTTTTTTTTAAATTTTATCTTGTATAGACAATTTATTGATTTGAGTTTAAAATATTTCTTGTTGATAGAATTAATTTATTGTTGATAGAATTAATTTAAAATATTTATTTCTTGTTGATAGAATTATTTTAAAATGTTGTCCTCGCATCTACCCCCCCTTTAGTCTGGTAACAACAGATTTAACATACACAAGCCTATTGAAAATGAATTCATTTTTTTTTAAATTTTATCTTGTATAGACAATTTATTGATTTGAGTTTAAAATATTTCTTGTTGATAGAATTAATTTATTGTTGATAGAATTAATTTAAAATATTTATTTCTTGTTGATATAATTATTTTAAAATGTTGTCCTCGCATCTACCCCCCTTTAGTCTGGTAACAACAGATTTAACATACACCAGCCTATAGAAAATGTGTTCATTTTGTAGTAAAGTTCAGGGATTATTATTATGCTTTTTTATTTTATTTCAGGCAATTTATTGATTTGAGTTTAAAATATTTATTGTTTTGATTTAATTCTGCGTTAATAATTATTTCTTGAATTAATTAAAATCACGATCACATAATTTAAATCAAATTAATGCATTTAAAATAAATGACAAACGTAGAAATTCACTAAAAAAATCGAAAATTCACTAAAAAAAATCGAAAATTCACTAAAAAAAAATTGAAAATGAATGAAAAAAATACAGTGGATTTATTAAAATAATTGGGATTTTTTTAGTAAATTTGCAAGATTATTTAAAAAATTTCTTCAGCTGGATTCGATCTGACGCTGCCGCGAAAACGCACTACGCCAAAAGTGCCACGCCCCCTTCGAAATCGCTAAAATCGCATGTTTTAGGAGTCATTTTTGATGAAATTAGACCTTTTAACCAGTCTAAAACTAAAAACTAACACTTGTAAACGATAGATGGACTTGAAATTGATCTGAAACAACACTTTTATAAGGGTTTTATGCTCTAATTTATGCATAAACAATCATTTTCGAAAAAATTTTCGGAAACCGATTCTGAAAATTTTTTCGAAACCGATTCTGAAAAATGTTTTAGAAATAATTCCTTATACATAAATTAGAGCATAAAAGTGTTGTGTCAGATCAATTTCAAGTCCATCTATCGTTTACAAGTGTTAGTTTTTAGTTTTAGAATGGTTAAAAGGTCTAATTTCATCAAAATGACGCTCCGAAATGTGTCATTTTACACCATTTTACGCCAATTGCAATAGTAGGGAACATACGCATCGGATTTCACCGCAGCGAGAGTATTTCTAGCTTGCCGTGCATGGACGGTTATGCACGGCAAGCTAGAAATACTCTTGCTGCGGTGAAATCCGCATGCAAATGATGGATTGCATGCGGTTTTATCGAAAATGATGTTGGTCTTTAAATCCCGAACGTATTTTAATTATGTATTCAATATTTAAAACAAATTATACACAGTATACAAAACCTAGACACTGGAACTTATTTTGAGACGTCAACAGATTTAACGTGCATGCAAAACCTAGACACTGGAAATTATTTTTTGTTACAACAGATTTAACGTGCGCAAGATTTTTAAAAACGCAAAATCCTGACAGCATGCAATTTTTTTTTCGAAAGAAAGATCTGAGGAAGCAAACAATGTCTGATTTGTTTTATATTCGATTGGGTGAGAATATCTCTTAAAAGGTTTTAATGAAATCGTCAACGTACACGCAATTTGAGAAACCTGTCCAGGCTACAACAGATTTAACGTGCGCCCAATTTTTAGAAACACAAAATCCTGACAGGATTTGAAAGCTATGATATCCTCAATGGATTTAACGTGCTTCCTGTTTATTTAAATTCAAACGCTCTGTCTTTTTTTTTTTACAAGATTTGCTTTTACTAATTCTTTTTGTCTTGGTTTCGAACTTTATTTGCCACGAGCGTCCCTTTTTCGCATGGGCTGTCACATGAGTCTATAGTCCCTTGTGAGGGGCATGTGATAGTTTTCTTACTATCTCTCCTTAATGGTGAGAGCTAAAGGGGAATTAACTCTACTATGACTATTTAAAGTTCGAGGAGCAGATCTATGTTGGTTCGAAACAAATACGTTTATTTGTTATTCTGGATTAAATACAATAAATATATACATTTTAGTAACAATGATGATAAAAGTAATAAACGATACCCATGGATGCATCCGTTACCTAAAGGAAATAATGGGAGAGAAGACGTTAGTAACTAGAGTTTAAATTGTTAATAAAATCAGGGCTCGATGCCATGGCGGCAAAATCGGGGCCCTGGAGAAACGCTAGCTTTCTCGAGAGAGAGAAAGCCTCGCAAAGACGTTCTTTAGAATACAAGAATGCCCTTTTTTGGACTGGAGGTTATCCCCTCCCAAACAGGTTGCTATTCCGCGCACTTAGCGCCAAGCGCATTACCAGGGCAAGTATGTATTGCCCTCTTTGGGATTGAGTCTTACAATATACATATGCCAGTGATAAATATGGAGTAATTTTTTTTTAATGTTTTGGAAGTATAGCTTTTGTTCATTTTTTGGTGAAAATAAGATAATGGACTTCAAAACACCATTTTGAGAATTCCAGTGCTTAATGTCAAGAAACATCAGTTTCCCCCAACCTGTGTACTCTTAAAGAGAGGGGTGAATGTTCAGCTATCAACAGGAGACGCTCGCTCTTATCTCACCCAGTTTCACACAAAGACCCGTGACCACCCCTCTACTCGAACCCTGTGGTAAATTTTCTTACCTCCCCCTAGAGGAACGCGCGTTCTGAAAGAGCCCACGAATGAAGTTGTTTTCAAAATACGAGCCCATGCGAAAAGGTTAAATGCTGCACGTCCAAAAAATGCAACAAGATTGGCGTGAGAGAAGCACAACAATTCAATTAACCACAAACAGGTGAATACAAATATTTTTTTTTTACCCAATGTGTATTTAAAAAAAATAATAATAATTAGCATCCTGGTGTAGCTTTGGGATTCTGAGGGTCCGATTCACAGCAACACTCGCGCGTTAAATCTGTTGTTGTAGGGCAGGATGTCAAGTTTCCCAAATCTCTGGTGCACGTTCAATCTGTTGTAGGGTCATGTTTCTCAAATCTCTGGTGCACGTTCAATCTGTTGTAGGGTCATGTTTCTCAAATCTCTGGTGCACGTTCAATCTGTTGTAGGGTCATGTTTCTCAAATCTCTGGTGCACGTTCAATCTGTTGTAGGGTCATGTTTCTCAAATCTCTGGTCCATGTTCAATCTGTTGTAGGGTCATGTTTCTCAAATCTCTGGTCCATGTTCAATCTGTTGTAGGGTCATGTTTCTCAAATCTCTGGTCGGTGCGTCTTTCTCGACAGCTTTAGCGTGCACCATTGTTTTTTTCTACCCGTGAGAAAAAGTCCAACCATATGAAATGGCGTTGTATTGAAAACGGAACCCTAAAAAGTTTTTTTACCTAATCAGAAACTAGGTCAAGTCAATATTTTTTTTTTTGCTAAAATCACATCTGCTATGGCAAAAGTTGTGAAAGAACAATTCGGAAATGACTGGGTGAGAAACATTCAATAGTTTCCAAAATAATGTATTATTTCCTTTAATATAACAAGATTTTAATTTTCAAACCTATGTATTTCTTGAATTAAAATTTATCGATTTAAAATGTTGTTCTCCCATCTGCCCCTTTAGTCTGGTAGCAACAGATTTAACATACACTAGCCTATAGAAAATGGATTCATCTTGTAGTAAAATTCAGGGATTATTATTATTTAAGGCAATTTATTGATTAAAATATTTATTGTTTCCCTCTGAATGCCAAACCGCCCGAGACGGCTTTACATCCAGACGACCGCTGTCCGCCCGAACCGGCCTTAAACTAATCAGCGTATCTTCCCCTCTACCGGTGAGGAAAGGGTCTCGAAGATCGACCTGTCAGCTTAAGCGATCATCAGGTGTCAGGGGTCCTTTTCTAACTACACATAATAGCTTCTTCACTCTGTCTGCGGATCGGATAAACTTTTGTGAGATATTTTGCTTTTAAAATGCCTGGGTAACGAAACACTCGGAAATACGAGGGTGAGTAAAAAATAGATTTTTTACGAATAAAGCACTATTTTCATATATCGGACAGGGAATCCGAACTTAAGAAGGAAAGTGAAAATTTCAATTTCTTACAAAAAGTAGAACCATTACAAACATATTTGCGCAAAAATTTTTCCGAGCATTTTAAGCCGTACGCTCAGTTATCAGTTGACGAAGCACTCGTTAAATTTAAAGGACGTTTGGGCATTATACAATATATGCCCTTAAAACCCGCCAAACGAGGCATCAAAATTTGGATGCTGTGTACACCTTACTTAGGATACACACTGAAATGTACTGTGGGAAAAAAGACAACACCCCGGGATCAACAAATTGATTGGGATATGATGTTATGATGCATCTAGTAAAAGACATAACCCATAAAAGCCACACAATATACTTTGATTGCTTTTTCAGTAGCGTCATACTGATGAAAGATCTGCTAAAAATAGGAATATATTCTTGTGGAACTGTGATGGAAAACCGAAAAATTTGCCCAAAGAATTTAAAGTTATAGGTTCCTCATGAAATCAAATGTTTTCAGTGCATAAACTCTCCGAGCATTCTATGTACAACTTGAGTAGACAAAAAAACAGATACATCTTTTATCTACAAATGTTAAAAATGAGAGTTGTTTGGTTACCAGAAGGAAAGGATCAGAAAAAAAATTTAGTGCAGTCCCCCGTAGCTTTCGCGGATTATAATAAACATATGTGAGGAGTTGATTTGACTGACCAACAAAGAAAATATTTTTCAGTAGTTAGGAAATCATCTAAATGGTGGTGGTATGTGCTTTTTCCTTTCTACTTGACACTGCCATTAGCAATGCCTACATTTTGCACAAAACAACCAACTCTCCACCGATAAAAGCGATCATTTCAACTCTATGATTTCAAGTTAGAACCGATTGACGAGCTGGCAAAAGAAATATTTCAGAATTTTTCACTACTCCTATTCACGCTCACAAGAAAAGAAAAATCGATGGACGCAGAAGGACTCGAGTCCTTTGTCGTAAGCTTGGACTTAAAAACTATAAGCGGACGTTCCATTGAAAGCTCCTTTGAGTGTCATACTTGCAAAATGTGCTTGTGTCAGAATTGTTTTAAAGATGATTAGGGTTTTAATGCTGACGAAATTGCTCTATTCAAGAATATTCCAGAATTTCAGTAACTTTATTTTTTAAATCTCTCTCTCGATACTGTTAACAGATATACTTCAAATTCATCATAAGTAAAAAAGTGTTTATTTAGAGCAAATTTTATGTTTGATCTTGATTTGCTGTGAAAGAAATTTTCTACAAAAAAATTATCATTAGTACTGGAGAAATATATATTTATGGTAATTATTGTGAGAATATAATGCAAGTATATATTCTGTAAAAACCCGAACTAATCCAGATTTTAAAATATTTCTTAAGGAAAACAGAATATAAATTAATTAGCTACAATTTTGTATTTATTATTGACAAACAAATCTATTCAATATTAAGGTGATAGAAATGTTTTTATTTGATACTTTTCTACTTCAACCTGTGAATGTATGTTATAATAGATTTTTAAATGAATAATTTAATATTTTTGACACGTTCCCGGAACCTTAGCTTAAGAGTACCCATCTCCTAAATTAGGCTGAGTTCTCGATACGTGACAAACCTTTACTTCTTCTAAACACACGGTGAGCATACAAATCTTAAATACATGGTTTTGCTATGAATCCCATTTTTGAAGGTTTTCGATTTTTGTGGATGCATAAGGGGACAATGCATCTTAGAAATGCTATTCATTTGGATAAATCATATAATAGTTTCATGTGTTATTTGCTACATTACATCATCAATGGATGAAAAAAAACATGAGCTTTGCATATTTTCTGTTTGCACGATAAATGTTCTGGGGCAAAATGTCTAAAATATTTTTCTTTCTTCATGCTTATAAGGTTTATATTTTGTTTACATATTGTTTTTTTATTTGGTCATGCATGCAGCTCATTCTGTTCGTAACCTCATGCCATAAAATCCAAATAACCAACTCTAGATTACAGTTAAAGACAAATTGAAAATGAAAACTTTTGATCGATCAGATGTATCAAAAATAATTCTATAATTCTTGCTCTAAAAGCAAATATACCCTTAAAAAGAATTCGATAATTCATGCTATAATTTTAATAATTATTTCTTGAATTAATTTAAATCATGAGAGATTTGAGAAACCTCAACAGATTGAACGTGCACCAGAGATTTGAGAAACATGACATCCTCAACAGATTGAACGTGTACCAGAGATTAAAACACGTTAGTCTAAATCGTATTCTTCAAATGGAATTAAACATTTTTTTTTTGTTGAGACATTTGGGCAATATCACTTTCATCTTTTGCCTTAATCACTACATCTTTTTTCCATGATATTTTGTCGTTGTTTATCATCAGAGAGCCAGTCAAAATCATAAAATGGTTTGATGGAGGGTGAAGATTTAGTGGAAGCTTATGGGCCCTCTATCTCCCGGTGCTAAGGAAAAAAAAAATAACGGTACACAGGATATTTTTATTAGCAGAAATAAAAAAAAAATATATGGAATAAATCGGCTTGGAAACTGGAGTGTCAGAGAGAAACTGCAAGAGAAAACATGGACGCAATAACATTGCACCGAAGAGACATGGCAACAACCACCGGTATTATTTACCGCAAGCTTCTTTCACAATGAAAATCATCTTTCTCGAGAAATTTAAAAAAAAAGTTATTGTAGTAAAATAAATTATCTCAACATGTTTAAAGAAGATTAAAAAGTTAAACTTTATCCAATGAAAAACAAGAATAAATTCATTTAAAATTGAAGAAAAGTACACCCATTTTTGTCTCAAAAAAAAATCTAATTGTTGTTCTCAGATCAGCCCCTTTTTATTAACAACACATAACGCTTTGAACAATACTTTTTATTAAAAAAAAATTACTTTATGTTCTTGCATTTACCTTTAGAATTCAAATCGTTCAACGAATAAAATTTCTGGTGGACAAATATTGCCATGTTAATTTAAAAGCATATAATTTGATTATTACTTTCAAAGAACACTGGTTCTGTGTTCACAATGTGTAAGATATGTTCCAAATACTTTGATGAATTTATTGATTTGACACCCTAACACAATTAATAAACCGTACACTTTTATTTATTTTCATAAGCAGATGACTAAATGGTAATAGTCTGTTGGATTTAGTTTTTTTTATAATTTGAGTAACAATTCAACAAAACTATGATACCTTTAAGTCAATTGGTGTGGTAATCTTTGTCTTTTAAATTCTCAATGCATTCAGTGAATTTCAACCTGTATCCATTTGTTTGATTTTATCTTGTAGCAAAACTACAGTCAAACAGTGATGAAAATCAAGTTCGCATTCATGTATAAATCAAAACAATTAACAATAAATATTTTAAACTTAAATCAACCACCCTGAGAATCATCACTAATAGCCCATGGTTCTACAGAAATGCCAAAATCTGAGAAGAACTCGGAATTCTTGAACTTAAACAGTTCTTTGGCAAAATCAGTAAAAAATTCTACAAATCACTCATCCATATTGATAACCCAGCAATAGCGCAGATCCCCAGATATGACCATCGTCAAATATCCAATTCTAAAAGACCACGATCAATTCTAAACTATATTCCATGTCTAACGGTAACCGTGCATGGTAACCAGTCCATTACGTAACCCAATGCCAAACACCCGCCGCCTTGAGGTAAAATTCTTTTTTTCCGCAAGAAACGTTTTGAAACAAAATCTTCTTTCTGAGAATCGTTACATTCCTTCCACGAAAACCTGTTCCTTCCCGCTAGATGTTTGGTGCTCTTTTCGAAGAGGCCGGCTTATTTTCCCCCACGGTATGGGGTAAAACAGGTAATTGACAACATGTTTTAAAACAGCATTATAATTACTAATTTGTATTATTTTTTGCTAAAATTGTTTCTAAAATGCAGAGAAGAATATTAAGTTACATATTTGATACAATTTTTTTGCAAAAATAACCAATATATTTTTTTTGCAAATTAGGTATAAATGAAAAAGCACCTCTTTTTATAACTGTTTTACCCCACCTGACCCTAATCCCTGAATTTGCTACAAGATAAAATCAAACAAATGGATACAGGTTGAAATTCACTGAATGCATTGAGAATTTAAAAGACAAAGATTACCACACCAATTGACTTAAAGGTATCATAGTTTTGTTGAATTGTTACTCAAATTATAAAAAAAACTAAATCCAACAGACTATTACCATTTAGTCATCTGCTTATGAAAATAAATAAAAGTGTACGGTTTATTAATTGTGTTAGGGTGTCAAATCAATAAATTCATCAAAGTATTTGGAACATATCTTACACATTGTGAACACAGAACCAGTGTTCTTTGAAAGTAATAATCAAATTATATGCTTTTAAATTAACATGGCAATATTTGTCCACCAGAAATTTTATTCGTTGAACGATTTGAATTCTAAAGGTAAATGCAAGAACATAAAGTAATTTTTTTTTAATAAAAAGTATTGTTCAAAGCGTTATGTGTTGTTAATAAAAAGGGGCTGATCTGAGAACAACAATTAGATTTTTTTTTGAGACAAAAATGGGTGTACTTTTCTTCAATTTTAAATGAATTTATTCTTGTTTTTCATTGGATAAAGTTTAACTTTTTAATCTTCTTTAAACATGTTGAGATAATTTATTTTACTACAATAACTTTTTTTTTAAATTTCTCGAGAAAGATGATTTTCATTGTGAAAGAAGCTTGCGGTAAATAATACCGGTGGTTGTTGCCATGTCTCTTCGGTGCAATGTTATTGCGTCCATGTTTTCTCTTGCAGTTTCTCTCTGACACTCCAGTTTCCAAGCCGATTTATTCCATATATTTTTTTTTTATTTCTGCTAATAAAAATATCCTGTGTACCGTTATTTTTTTTTTCCTTAGCACCGGGAGATAGAGGGCCCATAAGCTTCCACTAAATCTTCACCCTCCATCAAACCATTTTATGATTTTGACTGGCTCTCTGATGATAAACAACGACAAAATATCATGGAAAAAAGATGTAGTGATTAAGGCAAAAGATGAAAGTGATATTGCCCAAATGTCTCAACAAAAAAAAAATGTTTAATTCCATTTGAAGAATACGATTTAGACTAACGTGTTTTAATCTCTGGTACACGTTCAATCTGTTGAGGATGTCATGTTTCTCAAATCTCTGGTGCACGTTCAATCTGTTGAGGTTTCTCAAATCTCTCATGATTTAAATTAATTCAAGAAATAATTATTAAAATTATAGCATGAATTATCGAATTCTTTTTAAGGGTATATTTGCTTTTAGAGCAAGAATTATAGAATTATTTTTGATACATCTGATCGATCAAAAGTTTTCATTTTCAATTTGTCTTTAACTGTAATCTAGAGTTGGTTATTTGGATTTTATGGCATGAGGTTACGAACAGAATGAGCTGCATGCATGACCAAATAAAAAAACAATATGTAAACAAAATATAAACCTTATAAGCATGAAGAAAGAAAAATATTTTAGACATTTTGCCCCAGAACATTTATCGTGCAAACAGAAAATATGCAAAGCTCATGTTTTTTTTCATCCATTGATGATGTAATGTAGCAAATAACACATGAAACTATTATATGATTTATCCAAATGAATAGCATTTCTAAGATGCATTGTCCCCTTATGCATCCACAAAAATCGAAAACCTTCAAAAATGGGATTCATAGCAAAACCATGTATTTAAGATTTGTATGCTCACCGTGTGTTTAGAAGAAGTAAAGGTTTGTCACGTATCGAGAACTCAGCCTAATTTAGGAGATGGGTACTCTTAAGCTAAGGTTCCGGGAACGTGTCAAAAATATTAAATTATTCATTTAAAAATCTATTATAACATACATTCACAGGTTGAAGTAGAAAAGTATCAAATAAAAACATTTCTATCACCTTAATATTGAATAGATTTGTTTGTCAATAATAAATACAAAATTGTAGCTAATTAATTTATATTCTGTTTTCCTTAAGAAATATTTTAAAATCTGGATTAGTTCGGGTTTTTACAGAATATATACTTGCATTATATTCTCACAATAATTACCATAAATATATATTTCTCCAGTACTAATGATAATTTTTTTGTAGAAAATTTCTTTCACAGCAAATCAAGATCAAACATAAAATTTGCTCTAAATAAACACTTTTTTACTTATGATGAATTTGAAGTATATCTGTTAACAGTATCGAGAGAGAGATTTAAAAAATAAAGTTACTGAAATTCTGGAATATTCTTGAATAGAGCAATTTCGTCAGCATTAAAACCCTAATCATCTTTAAAACAATTCTGACACAAGCACATTTTGCAAGTATGACACTCAAAGGAGCTTTCAATGGAACGTCCGCTTATAGTTTTTAAGTCCAAGCTTACGACAAAGGACTCGAGTCCTTCTGCGTCCATCGATTTTTCTTTTCTTGTGAGCGTGAATAGGAGTAGTGAAAAATTCTGAAATATTTCTTTTGCCAGCTCGTCAATCGGTTCTAACTTGAAATCATAGAGTTGAAATGATCGCTTTTATCGGTGGAGAGTTGGTTGTTTTGTGCAAAATGTAGGCATTGCTAATGGCAGTGTCAAGTAGAAAGGAAAAAGCACATACCACCACCATTTAGATGATTTCCTAACTACTGAAAAATATTTTCTTTGTTGGTCAGTCAAATCAACTCCTCACATATGTTTATTATAATCCGCGAAAGCTACGGGGGACTGCACTAAATTTTTTTTCTGATCCTTTCCTTCTGGTAACCAAACAACTCTCATTTTTAACATTTGTAGATAAAAGATGTATCTGTTTTTTTGTCTACTCAAGTTGTACATAGAATGCTCGGAGAGTTTATGCACTGAAAACATTTGATTTCATGAGGAACCTATAACTTTAAATTCTTTGGGCAAATTTTTCGGTTTTCCATCACAGTTCCACAAGAATATATTCCTATTTTTAGCAGATCTTTCATCAGTATGACGCTACTGAAAAAGCAATCAAAGTATATTGTGTGGCTTTTATGGGTTATGTCTTTTACTAGATGCATCATAACATCATATCCCAATCAATTTGTTGATCCCGGGGTGTTGTCTTTTTTCCCACAGTACATTTCAGTGTGTATCCTAAGTAAGGTGTACACAGCATCCAAATTTTGATGCCTCGTTTGGCGGGTTTTAAGGGCATATATTGTATAATGCCCAAACGTCCTTTAAATTTAACGAGTGCTTCGTCAACTGATAACTGAGCGTACGGCTTAAAATGCTCGGAAAAATTTTTGCGCAAATATGTTTGTAATGGTTCTACTTTTTGTAAGAAATTGAAATTTTCACTTTCCTTCTTAAGTTCGGATTCCCTGTCCGATATATGAAAATAGTGCTTTATTCGTAAAAAATCTATTTTTTACTCACCCTCGTATTTCCGAGTGTTTCGTTACCCAGGCATTTTAAAAGCAAAATATCTCACAAAAGTTTATCCGATCCGCAGACAGAGTGAAGAAGCTATTATGTGTAGTTAGAAAAGGACCCCTGACACCTGATGATCGCTTAAGCTGACAGGTCGATCTTCGAGACCCTTTCCTCACCGGTAGAGGGGAAGATACGCTGATTAGTTTAAGGCCGGTTCGGGCGGACAGCGGTCGTCTGGATGTAAAGCCGTCTCGGGCGGTTTGGCATTCAGAGGGAAACAATAAATATTTTAATCAATAAATTGCCTTAAATAATAATAATCCCTGAATTTTACTACAAGATGAATCCATTTTCTATAGGCTAGTGTATGTTAAATCTGTTGCTACCAGACTAAAGGGGCAGATGGGAGAACAACATTTTAAATCGATAAATTTTAATTCAAGAAATACATAGGTTTGAAAATTAAAATCTTGTTATATTAAAGGAAATAATACATTATTTTGGAAACTATTGAATGTTTCTCACCCAGTCATTTCCGAATTGTTCTTTCACAACTTTTGCCATAGCAGATGTGATTTTAGCAAAAAAAAAAATATTGACTTGACCTAGTTTCTGATTAGGTAAAAAAACTTTTTAGGGTTCCGTTTTCAATACAACGCCATTTCATATGGTTGGACTTTTTCTCACGGGTAGAAAAAAACAATGGTGCACGCTAAAGCTGTCGAGAAAGACGCACCGACCAGAGATTTGAGAAACATGACCCTACAACAGATTGAACATGGACCAGAGATTTGAGAAACATGACCCTACAACAGATTGAACATGGACCAGAGATTTGAGAAACATGACCCTACAACAGATTGAACGTGCACCAGAGATTTGAGAAACATGACCCTACAACAGATTGAACGTGCACCAGAGATTTGAGAAACATGACCCTACAACAGATTGAACGTGCACCAGAGATTTGAGAAACATGACCCTACAACAGATTGAACGTGCACCAGAGATTTGGGAAACTTGACATCCTGCCCTACAACAACAGATTTAACGCGCGAGTGTTGCTGTGAATCGGACCCTCAGAATCCCAAAGCTACACCAGGATGCTAATTATTATTATTTTTTTTAAATACACATTGGGTAAAAAAAAAATATTTGTATTCACCTGTTTGTGGTTAATTGAATTGTTGTGCTTCTCTCACGCCAATCTTGTTGCATTTTTTGGACGTGCAGCATTTAACCTTTTCGCATGGGCTCGTATTTTGAAAACAACTTCATTCGTGGGCTCTTTCAGAACGCGCGTTCCTCTAGGGGGAGGTAAGAAAATTTACCACAGGGTTCGAGTAGAGGGGTGGTCACGGGTCTTTGTGTGAAACTGGGTGAGATAAGAGCGAGCGTCTCCTGTTGATAGCTGAACATTCACCCCTCTCTTTAAGAGTACACAGGTTGGGGGAAACTGATGTTTCTTGACATTAAGCACTGGAATTCTCAAAATGGTGTTTTGAAGTCCATTATCTTATTTTCACCAAAAAATGAACAAAAGCTATACTTCCAAAACATTAAAAAAAAATTACTCCATATTTATCACTGGCATATGTATATTGTAAGACTCAATCCCAAAGAGGGCAATACATACTTGCCCTGGTAATGCGCTTGGCGCTAAGTGCGCGGAATAGCAACCTGTTTGGGAGGGGATAACCTCCAGTCCAAAAAAGGGCATTCTTGTATTCTAAAGAACGTCTTTGCGAGGCTTTCTCTCTCTCGAGAAAGCTAGCGTTTCTCCAGGGCCCCGATTTTGCCGCCATGGCATCGAGCCCTGATTTTATTAACAATTTAAACTCTAGTTACTAACGTCTTCTCTCCCATTATTTCCTTTAGGTAACGGATGCATCCATGGGTATCGTTTATTACTTTTATCATCATTGTTACTAAAATGTATATATTTATTGTATTTAATCCAGAATAACAAATAAACGTATTTGTTTCGAACCAACATAGATCTGCTCCTCGAACTTTAAATAGTCATAGTAGAGTTAATTCCCCTTTAGCTCTCACCATTAAGGAGAGATAGTAAGAAAACTATCACATGCCCCTCACAAGGGACTATAGACTCATGTGACAGCCCATGCGAAAAAGGGACGCTCGTGGCAAATAAAGTTCGAAACCAAGACAAAAAGAATTAGTAAAAGCAAATCTTGTAAAAAAAAAAAGACAGAGCGTTTGAATTTAAATAAACAGGAAGCACGTTAAATCCATTGAGGATATCATAGCTTTCAAATCCTGTCAGGATTTTGTGTTTCTAAAAATTGGGCGCACGTTAAATCTGTTGTAGCCTGGACAGGTTTCTCAAATTGCGTGTACGTTGACGATTTCATTAAAACCTTTTAAGAGATATTCTCACCCAATCGAATATAAAACAAATCAGACATTGTTTGCTTCCTCAGATCTTTCTTTCGAAAAAAAAATTGCATGCTGTCAGGATTTTGCGTTTTTAAAAATCTTGCGCACGTTAAATCTGTTGTAACAAAAAATAATTTCCAGTGTCTAGGTTTTGCATGCACGTTAAATCTGTTGACGTCTCAAAATAAGTTCCAGTGTCTAGGTTTTGTATACTGTGTATAATTTGTTTTAAATATTGAATACATAATTAAAATACGTTCGGGATTTAAAGACCAACATCATTTTCGATAAAACCGCATGCAATCCATCATTTGCATGCGGATTTCACCGCAGCAAGAGTATTTCTAGCTTGCCGTGCATAACCGTCCATGCACGGCAAGCTAGAAATACTCTCGCTGCGGTGAAATCCGATGCGTATGTTCCCTACTATTGCAATTGGCGTAAAATGGTGTAAAATGACACATTTCGGAGCGTCATTTTGATGAAATTAGACCTTTTAACCATTCTAAAACTAAAAACTAACACTTGTAAACGATAGATGGACTTGAAATTGATCTGACACAACACTTTTATGCTCTAATTTATGTATAAGGAATTATTTCTAAAACATTTTTCAGAATCGGTTTCGAAAAAATTTTCAGAATCGGTTTCCGAAAATTTTTTCGAAAATGATTGTTTATGCATAAATTAGAGCATAAAACCCTTATAAAAGTGTTGTTTCAGATCAATTTCAAGTCCATCTATCGTTTACAAGTGTTAGTTTTTAGTTTTAGACTGGTTAAAAGGTCTAATTTCATCAAAAATGACTCCTAAAACATGCGATTTTAGCGATTTCGAAGGGGGCGTGGCACTTTTGGCGTAGTGCGTTTTCGCGGCAGCGTCAGATCGAATCCAGCTGAAGAAATTTTTTAAATAATCTTGCAAATTTACTAAAAAAATCCCAATTATTTTAATAAATCCACTGTATTTTTTTCATTCATTTTCAATTTTTTTTTAGTGAATTTTCGATTTTTTTTAGTGAATTTTCGATTTTTTTAGTGAATTTCTACGTTTGTCATTTATTTTAAATGCATTAATTTGATTTAAATTATGTGATCGTGATTTTAATTAATTCAAGAAATAATTATTAACGCAGAATTAAATCAAAACAATAAATATTTTAAACTCAAATCAATAAATTGCCTGAAATAAAATAAAAAAGCATAATAATAATCCCTGAACTTTACTACAAAATGAACACATTTTCTATAGGCTGGTGTATGTTAAATCTGTTGTTACCAGACTAAAGGGGGGTAGATGCGAGGACAACATTTTAAAATAATTATATCAACAAGAAATAAATATTTTAAATTAATTCTATCAACAATAAATTAATTCTATCAACAAGAAATATTTTAAACTCAAATCAATAAATTGTCTATACAAGATAAAATTTAAAAAAAAATGAATTCATTTTCAATAGGCTTGTGTATGTTAAATCTGTTGTTACCAGACTAAAGGGGGGGTAGATGCGAGGACAACATTTTAAAATAATTCTATCAACAAGAAATAAATATTTTAAATTAATTCTATCAACAATAAATTAATTCTATCAACAAGAAATATTTTAAACTCAAATCAATAAATTGTCTATACAAGATAAAATTTAAAAAAAAATGAATTCATTTTCAATAGGCTGGTGTATGTTAAATCTGTTGTTACCAGACTAAAGGGGGGGGTAGATGCGAGGACAACATTTTAAATTAATTCTATCAACAAGAAATAAATCAAAACAATTAGCAATAAATTAATTCTATCAACAAGAAATATTTTAAACTCAAATCAATAAATTGTCTACAAGATAAAATTTAAAAAAAAAATGAATCCATTTTCAATAGGCTGGTGTATGTTAAATCTGTTGTTACCAGATTTAACATACACTTACATAACATTTAACATACATTACTCATTTTATATTTCAATTGATGATTTTTTTTTTGGGGGGAGGAGGTATGCCAAAGTTGGATTGAATTCATATTTGCTCAGAGTGATTCGTGTGTTAATTTTACAAATTTCGTATCCTCCTGACCTGTATGTGATATGTATTTGTAAAAAAATTCATTTCCACGTTAACAATCATCCTGATTCGTATCATATTAGAATAAGGATCATGTCACAATAATTCTGCAGTGGGATTGTTATTGTGTGTGAGAGACAAACATGACTACTGACATTTTATATTTCAATTGATTTTTATTTTTTTGGGAGGTGTGTGTTTTTTTTTCATGTGTAAACAATAATTCATATTTGCTGAGAGTGTGTCAATTTACAAATTCCCCCCTGACCTGTCAAGTGTGTAATATGTATTTTGTTAAAATTCATTTCCATCATCCTGATTCATATCCCAAAGATTCTTTTCCTCCAGCTTTTGAAAAAAACAAAAACAACCGACACATTTCAAGGAATGTTTATTGAGCGAGACATGAATACTGTCAACTGATTTTATACAATTGTTGCATTTCAATGTAAAATATATCTGGTTGATTTTATAAATCGAATGTATCCTGATATATATATATATATATATATATATATATATATATATATATATATATATATATATATATATATATTTCAAATGAAAATTTCGTGTGTTGATCTACAGGTATGTTCAGTGTAAAATGTTTTCACATCATTTGAGTGATTTTTTCCTCTCAAAAAATCCTGATGGTCACTCGAATCAGAGTGTGCTCTGGCCCCTCTTGTACGAGTGTGCTTTCAGGATGAGTTGGAAATCATTACCATTGTTTTGTTACACAGGTACAGTAACGTGTGTATCAAATAATTATGCCGGATCATTAATTTCGGGACAATCTCTTCACTGCAATGAATGCATGACACTGCAGTTTTAGTGTCTTGGATCAAATGGTAATACTGGTTCAAAGACATATCTATATCTGTATATATATTATATCTATATATATATATATATATATATATATATAACCTTTGACCCCTTAGGTTGAAATTCTGAAATTACTCTA
>CANAIC010000134.1:0-28382 GCA_947359465.1 Metellina segmentata
GATTTGGATGAAATCACGCATAGAGGTAGAGGGTCGGACCCCACCTAGGCTCGAAGTGAAAGTATATCGATATCTATAGTGGTTCACCCAGAAATCGCAACCAAAGTTGCGAAAATGTAACAAAACGTCTCCTTTTCACGAAAGAAAGCGTTTTACAATGTTTTCGCGAATTTTGACAGAAAATACGTAGCGAATTCATCCAAAGCTGGCAGTTCTTTAGGAAAGTGGATACTGTACAGGATCCCCAAGCGGTTTTAAAAAAGGATTTTTTTTCCGGGAGTTATGGCCTAATTTATAGGTCGGCTAACATGGCTCCAACGGGGCAAAAGTCAAAAATTCGCATTCAAATGGCGATAAAAAAAAAACGGCTGGTCCGATTTGGATGAAATCACGCATAGAGGTAGAGGGTCGGACCCCACCTAGGCTCGAAGTGAAAGTATATCGATATCTATAGTGGTTCACCCAGAAATCGCAACCAAAGTTGCGAAAATGTAACAAAACGTCTCCTTTTCACGAAAGAAAGCGTTTTACAATGTTTTCGCGAATTTTGACAGAAAATACGTAGCGAATTCATCCAAAGCTGGCAGTTCTTTAGGAAAGTGGATACTGTACAGGATCCCCAAGCGGTTTTAAAAAAGGATTTTTTTTCCGGGAGTTATGGCCTAATTTATAGGTCGGCTAACATGGCTCCAACGGGGCAAAAGTCAAAAATTCGCATTCAAATGGCGATAAAAAAAAAACGGCTGGTCCGATTTGGATGAAATCACGCATAGAGGTAGAGGGTCGGACCCCACCTAGGCTCGAAGTGAAAGTATATCGATATCTATAGTGGTTCACCCAGAAATCGCAACCAAAGTTGCGAAAATGTAACAAAACGTCTCCTTTTCACGAAAGAAAGCGTTTTACAATGTTTTCGCGAATTTTGACAGAAAATACGTAGCGAATTCATCCAAAGCTGGCAGTTCTTTAGGAAAGTGGATACTGTACAGGATCCCCAAGCGGTTTTAAAAAAGGATTTTTTTTCCGGGAGTTATGGCCTAATTTATAGGTCGGCTAACATGGCTCCAACGGGGCAAAAGTCAAAAATTCGCATTCAAATGGCGATAAAAAAAAAACGGCTGGTCCGATTTGGATGAAATCACGCATAGAGGTAGAGGGTCGGACCCCACCTAGGCTCGAAGTGAAAGTATATCGATATCTATAGTGGTTCACCCAGAAATCGCAACCAAAGTTGCGAAAATGTAACAAAACGTCTCCTTTTCACGAAAGAAAGCGTTTTACAATGTTTTCGCGAATTTTGACAGAAAATACGTAGCGAATTCATCCAAAGCTGGCAGTTCTTTAGGAAAGTGGATACTGTACAGGATCCCCAAGCGGTTTTAAAAAAGGATTTTTTTTCCGGGAGTTATGGCCTAATTTATAGGTCGGCTAACATGGCTCCAACGGGGCAAAAGTCAAAAATTCGCATTCAAATGGCGATAAAAAAAAAACGGCTGGTCCGATTTGGATGAAATCACGCATAGAGGTAGAGGGTCGGACCCCACCTAGGCTCGAAGTGAAAGTATATCGATATCTATAGTGGTTCACCCAGAAATCGCAACCAAAGTTGCGAAAATGTAACAAAACGTCTCCTTTTCACGAAAGAAAGCGTTTTACAATGTTTTCGCGAATTTTGACAGAAAATACGTAGCGAATTCATCCAAAGCTGGCAGTTCTTTAGGAAAGTGGATACTGTACAGGATCCCCAAGCGGTTTTAAAAAAGGATTTTTTTTCCGGGAGTTATGGCCTAATTTATAGGTCGGCTAACATGGCTCCAACGGGGCAAAAGTCAAAAATTCGCATTCAAATGGCGATAAAAAAAAAACGGCTGGTCCGATTTGGATGAAATCACGCATAGAGGTAGAGGGTCGGACCCCACCTAGGCTCGAAGTGAAAGTATATCGATATCTATAGTGGTTCACCCAGAAATCGCAACCAAAGTTGCGAAAATGTAACAAAACGTCTCCTTTTCACGAAAGAAAGCGTTTTACAATGTTTTCGCGAATTTTGACAGAAAATACGTAGCGAATTCATCCAAAGCTGGCAGTTCTTTAGGAAAGTGGATACTGTACAGGATCCCCAAGCGGTTTTAAAAAAGGATTTTTTTTCCGGGAGTTATGGCCTAATTTATAGGTCGGCTAACATGGCTCCAACGGGGCAAAAGTCAAAAATTCGCATTCAAATGGCGATAAAAAAAAAACGGCTGGTCCGATTTGGATGAAATCACGCATAGAGGTAGAGGGTCGGACCCCACCTAGGCTCGAAGTGAAAGTATATCGATATCTATAGTGGTTCACCCAGAAATCGCAACCAAAGTTGCGAAAATGTAACAAAACGTCTCCTTTTCACGAAAGAAAGCGTTTTACAATGTTTTCGCGAATTTTGACAGAAAATACGTAGCGAATTCATCCAAAGCTGGCAGTTCTTTAGGAAAGTGGATACTGTACAGGATCCCCAAGCGGTTTTAAAAAAGGATTTTTTTTCCGGGAGTTATGGCCTAATTTATAGGTCGGCTAACATGGCTCCAACGGGGCAAAAGTCAAAAATTCGCATTCAAATGGCGATAAAAAAAAAACGGCTGGTCCGATTTGGATGAAATCACGCATAGAGGTAGAGGGTCGGACCCCACCTAGGCTCGAAGTGAAAGTATATCGATATCTATAGTGGTTCACCCAGAAATCGCAACCAAAGTTGCGAAAATGTAACAAAACGTCTCCTTTTCACGAAAGAAAGCGTTTTACAATGTTTTCGCGAATTTTGACAGAAAATACGTAGCGAATTCATCCAAAGCTGGCAGTTCTTTAGGAAAGTGGATACTGTACAGGATCCCCAAGCGGTTTTAAAAAAGGATTTTTTTTCCGGGAGTTATGGCCTAATTTATAGGTCGGCTAACATGGCTCCAACGGGGCAAAAGTCAAAAATTCGCATTCAAATGGCGATAAAAAAAAAACGGCTGGTCCGATTTGGATGAAATCACGCATAGAGGTAGAGGGTCGGACCCCACCTAGGCTCGAAGTGAAAGTATATCGATATCTATAGTGGTTCACCCAGAAATCGCAACCAAAGTTGCGAAAATGTAACAAAACGTCTCCTTTTCACGAAAGAAAGCGTTTTACAATGTTTTCGCGAATTTTGACAGAAAATACGTAGCGAATTCATCCAAAGCTGGCAGTTCTTTAGGAAAGTGGATACTGTACAGGATCCCCAAGCGGTTTTAAAAAAGGATTTTTTTTCCGGGAGTTATGGCCTAATTTATAGGTCGGCTAACATGGCTCCAACGGGGCAAAAGTCAAAAATTCGCATTCAAATGGCGATAAAAAAAAAACGGCTGGTCCGATTTGGATGAAATCACGCATAGAGGTAGAGGGTCGGACCCCACCTAGGCTCGAAGTGAAAGTATATCGATATCTATAGTGGTTCACCCAGAAATCGCAACCAAAGTTGCGAAAATGTAACAAAACGTCTCCTTTTCACGAAAGAAAGCGTTTTACAATGTTTTCGCGAATTTTGACAGAAAATACGTAGCGAATTCATCCAAAGCTGGCAGTTCTTTAGGAAAGTGGATACTGTACAGGATCCCCAAGCGGTTTTAAAAAAGGATTTTTTTTCCGGGAGTTATGGCCTAATTTATAGGTCGGCTAACATGGCTCCAACGGGGCAAAAGTCAAAAATTCGCATTCAAATGGCGATAAAAAAAAAAACGGCTGGTCCGATTTGGATGAAATCACGCATAGAGGTAGAGGGTCGGACCCCACCTAGGCTCGAAGTGAAAGTATATCGATATCTATAGTGGTTCACCCAGAAATCGCAACCAAAGTTGCGAAAATGTAACAAAACGTCTCCTTTTCACGAAAGAAAGCGTTTTACAATGTTTTCGCGAATTTTGACAGAAAATACGTAGCGAATTCATCCAAAGCTGGCAGTTCTTTAGGAAAGTGGATACTGTACAGGATCCCCAAGCGGTTTTAAAAAAGGATTTTTTTTCCGGGAGTTATGGCCTAATTTATAGGTCGGCTAACATGGCTCCAACGGGGCAAAAGTCAAAAATTCGCATTCAAATGGCGATAAAAAAAAAAACGGCTGGTCCGATTTGGATGAAATCACGCATAGAGGTAGAGGGTCGGACCCCACCTAGGCTCGAAGTGAAAGTATATCGATATCTATAGTGGTTCACCCAGAAATCGCAACCAAAGTTGCGAAAATGTAACAAAACGTCTCCTTTTCACGAAAGAAAGCGTTTTACAATGTTTTCGCGAATTTTGACAGAAAATACGTAGCGAATTCATCCAAAGCTGGCAGTTCTTTAGGAAAGTGGATACTGTACAGGATCCCCAAGCGGTTTTAAAAAAGGATTTTTTTTCCGGGAGTTATGGCCTAATTTATAGGTCGGCTAACATGGCTCCAACGGGGCAAAAGTCAAAAATTCGCATTCAAATGGCGATAAAAAAAAAACGGCTGGTCCGATTTGGATGAAATCACGCATAGAGGTAGAGGGTCGGACCCCACCTAGGCTCGAAGTGAAAGTATATCGATATCTATAGTGGTTCACCCAGAAATCGCAACCAAAGTTGCGAAAATGTAACAAAACGTCTCCTTTTCACGAAAGAAAGCGTTTTACAATGTTTTCGCGAATTTTGACAGAAAATACGTAGCGAATTCATCCAAAGCTGGCAGTTCTTTAGGAAAGTGGATACTGTACAGGATCCCCAAGCGGTTTTAAAAAAGGATTTTTTTTCCGGGAGTTATGGCCTAATTTATAGGTCGGCTAACATGGCTCCAACGGGGCAAAAGTCAAAAATTCGCATTCAAATGGCGATAAAAAAAAAACGGCTGGTCCGATTTGGATGAAATCACGCATAGAGGTAGAGGGTCGGACCCCACCTAGGCTCGAAGTGAAAGTATATCGATATCTATAGTGGTTCACCCAGAAATCGCAACCAAAGTTGCGAAAATGTAACAAAACGTCTCCTTTTCACGAAAGAAAGCGTTTTACAATGTTTTCGCGAATTTTGACAGAAAATACGTAGCGAATTCATCCAAAGCTGGCAGTTCTTTAGGAAAGTGGATACTGTACAGGATCCCCAAGCGGTTTTAAAAAAGGATTTTTTTTCCGGGAGTTATGGCCTAATTTATAGGTCGGCTAACATGGCTCCAACGGGGCAAAAGTCAAAAATTCGCATTCAAATGGCGATAAAAAAAAAACGGCTGGTCCGATTTGGATGAAATCACGCATAGAGGTAGAGGGTCGGACCCCACCTAGGCTCGAAGTGAAAGTATATCGATATCTATAGTGGTTCACCCAGAAATCGCAACCAAAGTTGCGAAAATGTAACAAAACGTCTCCTTTTCACGAAAGAAAGCGTTTTACAATGTTTTCGCGAATTTTGACAGAAAATACGTAGCGAATTCATCCAAAGCTGGCAGTTCTTTAGGAAAGTGGATACTGTACAGGATCCCCAAGCGGTTTTAAAAAAGGATTTTTTTTCCGGGAGTTATGGCCTAATTTATAGGTCGGCTAACATGGCTCCAACGGGGCAAAAGTCAAAAATTCGCATTCAAATGGCGATAAAAAAAAAACGGCTGGTCCGATTTGGATGAAATCACGCATAGAGGTAGAGGGTCGGACCCCACCTAGGCTCGAAGTGAAAGTATATCGATATCTATAGTGGTTCACCCAGAAATCGCAACCAAAGTTGCGAAAATGTAACAAAACGTCTCCTTTTCACGAAAGAAAGCGTTTTACAATGTTTTCGCGAATTTTGACAGAAAATACGTAGCGAATTCATCCAAAGCTGGCAGTTCTTTAGGAAAGTGGATACTGTACAGGATCCCCAAGCGGTTTTAAAAAAGGATTTTTTTTCCGGGAGTTATGGCCTAATTTATAGGTCGGCTAACATGGCTCCAACGGGGCAAAAGTCAAAAATTCGCATTCAAATGGCGATAAAAAAAAAACGGCTGGTCCGATTTGGATGAAATCACGCATAGAGGTAGAGGGTCGGACCCCACCTAGGCTCGAAGTGAAAGTATATCGATATCTATAGTGGTTCACCCAGAAATCGCAACCAAAGTTGCGAAAATGTAACAAAACGTCTCCTTTTCACGAAAGAAAGCGTTTTACAATGTTTTCGCGAATTTTGACAGAAAATACGTAGCGAATTCATCCAAAGCTGGCAGTTCTTTAGGAAAGTGGATACTGTACAGGATCCCCAAGCGGTTTTAAAAAAGGATTTTTTTTCCGGGAGTTATGGCCTAATTTATAGGTCGGCTAACATGGCTCCAACGGGGCAAAAGTCAAAAATTCGCATTCAAATGGCGATAAAAAAAAAACGGCTGGTCCGATTTGGATGAAATCACGCATAGAGGTAGAGGGTCGGACCCCACCTAGGCTCGAAGTGAAAGTATATCGATATCTATAGTGGTTCACCCAGAAATCGCAACCAAAGTTGCGAAAATGTAACAAAACGTCTCCTTTTCACGAAAGAAAGCGTTTTACAATGTTTTCGCGAATTTTGACAGAAAATACGTAGCGAATTCATCCAAAGCTGGCAGTTCTTTAGGAAAGTGGATACTGTACAGGATCCCCAAGCGGTTTTAAAAAAGGATTTTTTTTCCGGGAGTTATGGCCTAATTTATAGGTCGGCTAACATGGCTCCAACGGGGCAAAAGTCAAAAATTCGCATTCAAATGGCGATAAAAAAAAAACGGCTGGTCCGATTTGGATGAAATCACGCATAGAGGTAGAGGGTCGGACCCCACCTAGGCTCGAAGTGAAAGTATATCGATATCTATAGTGGTTCACCCAGAAATCGCAACCAAAGTTGCGAAAATGTAACAAAACGTCTCCTTTTCACGAAAGAAAGCGTTTTACAATGTTTTCGCGAATTTTGACAGAAAATACGTAGCGAATTCATCCAAAGCTGGCAGTTCTTTAGGAAAGTGGATACTGTACAGGATCCCCAAGCGGTTTTAAAAAAGGATTTTTTTTCCGGGAGTTATGGCCTAATTTATAGGTCGGCTAACATGGCTCCAACGGGGCAAAAGTCAAAAATTCGCATTCAAATGGCGATAAAAAAAAAACGGCTGGTCCGATTTGGATGAAATCACGCATAGAGGTAGAGGGTCGGACCCCACCTAGGCTCGAAGTGAAAGTATATCGATATCTATAGTGGTTCACCCAGAAATCGCAACCAAAGTTGCGAAAATGTAACAAAACGTCTCCTTTTCACGAAAGAAAGCGTTTTACAATGTTTTCGCGAATTTTGACAGAAAATACGTAGCGAATTCATCCAAAGCTGGCAGTTCTTTAGGAAAGTGGATACTGTACAGGATCCCCAAGCGGTTTTAAAAAAGGATTTTTTTTCCGGGAGTTATGGCCTAATTTATAGGTCGGCTAACATGGCTCCAACGGGGCAAAAGTCAAAAATTCGCATTCAAATGGCGATAAAAAAAAAACGGCTGGTCCGATTTGGATGAAATCACGCATAGAGGTAGAGGGTCGGACCCCACCTAGGCTCGAAGTGAAAGTATATCGATATCTATAGTGGTTCACCCAGAAATCGCAACCAAAGTTGCGAAAATGTAACAAAACGTCTCCTTTTCACGAAAGAAAGCGTTTTACAATGTTTTCGCGAATTTTGACAGAAAATACGTAGCGAATTCATCCAAAGCTGGCAGTTCTTTAGGAAAGTGGATACTGTACAGGATCCCCAAGCGGTTTTAAAAAAGGATTTTTTTTCCGGGAGTTATGGCCTAATTTATAGGTCGGCTAACATGGCTCCAACGGGGCAAAAGTCAAAAATTCGCATTCAAATGGCGATAAAAAAAAAACGGCTGGTCCGATTTGGATGAAATCACGCATAGAGGTAGAGGGTCGGACCCCACCTAGGCTCGAAGTGAAAGTATATCGATATCTATAGTGGTTCACCCAGAAATCGCAACCAAAGTTGCGAAAATGTAACAAAACGTCTCCTTTTCACGAAAGAAAGCGTTTTACAATGTTTTCGCGAATTTTGACAGAAAATACGTAGCGAATTCATCCAAAGCTGGCAGTTCTTTAGGAAAGTGGATACTGTACAGGATCCCCAAGCGGTTTTAAAAAAGGATTTTTTTTCCGGGAGTTATGGCCTAATTTATAGGTCGGCTAACATGGCTCCAACGGGGCAAAAGTCAAAAATTCGCATTCAAATGGCGATAAAAAAAAAACGGCTGGTCCGATTTGGATGAAATCACGCATAGAGGTAGAGGGTCGGACCCCACCTAGGCTCGAAGTGAAAGTATATCGATATCTATAGTGGTTCACCCAGAAATCGCAACCAAAGTTGCGAAAATGTAACAAAACGTCTCCTTTTCACGAAAGAAAGCGTTTTACAATGTTTTCGCGAATTTTGACAGAAAATACGTAGCGAATTCATCCAAAGCTGGCAGTTCTTTAGGAAAGTGGATACTGTACAGGATCCCCAAGCGGTTTTAAAAAAGGATTTTTTTTCCGGGAGTTATGGCCTAATTTATAGGTCGGCTAACATGGCTCCAACGGGGCAAAAGTCAAAAATTCGCATTCAAATGGCGATAAAAAAAAAACGGCTGGTCCGATTTGGATGAAATCACGCATAGAGGTAGAGGGTCGGACCCCACCTAGGCTCGAAGTGAAAGTATATCGATATCTATAGTGGTTCACCCAGAAATCGCAACCAAAGTTGCGAAAATGTAACAAAACGTCTCCTTTTCACGAAAGAAAGCGTTTTACAATGTTTTCGCGAATTTTGACAGAAAATACGTAGCGAATTCATCCAAAGCTGGCAGTTCTTTAGGAAAGTGGATACTGTACAGGATCCCCAAGCGGTTTTAAAAAAGGATTTTTTTTCCGGGAGTTATGGCCTAATTTATAGGTCGGCTAACATGGCTCCAACGGGGCAAAAGTCAAAAATTCGCATTCAAATGGCGATAAAAAAAAAACGGCTGGTCCGATTTGGATGAAATCACGCATAGAGGTAGAGGGTCGGACCCCACCTAGGCTCGAAGTGAAAGTATATCGATATCTATAGTGGTTCACCCAGAAATCGCAACCAAAGTTGCGAAAATGTAACAAAACGTCTCCTTTTCACGAAAGAAAGCGTTTTACAATGTTTTCGCGAATTTTGACAGAAAATACGTAGCGAATTCATCCAAAGCTGGCAGTTCTTTAGGAAAGTGGATACTGTACAGGATCCCCAAGCGGTTTTAAAAAAGGATTTTTTTTCCGGGAGTTATGGCCTAATTTATAGGTCGGCTAACATGGCTCCAACGGGGCAAAAGTCAAAAATTCGCATTCAAATGGCGATAAAAAAAAAACGGCTGGTCCGATTTGGATGAAATCACGCATAGAGGTAGAGGGTCGGACCCCACCTAGGCTCGAAGTGAAAGTATATCGATATCTATAGTGGTTCACCCAGAAATCGCAACCAAAGTTGCGAAAATGTAACAAAACGTCTCCTTTTCACGAAAGAAAGCGTTTTACAATGTTTTCGCGAATTTTGACAGAAAATACGTAGCGAATTCATCCAAAGCTGGCAGTTCTTTAGGAAAGTGGATACTGTACAGGATCCCCAAGCGGTTTTAAAAAAGGATTTTTTTTCCGGGAGTTATGGCCTAATTTATAGGTCGGCTAACATGGCTCCAACGGGGCAAAAGTCAAAAATTCGCATTCAAATGGCGATAAAAAAAAAACGGCTGGTCCGATTTGGATGAAATCACGCATAGAGGTAGAGGGTCGGACCCCACCTAGGCTCGAAGTGAAAGTATATCGATATCTATAGTGGTTCACCCAGAAATCGCAACCAAAGTTGCGAAAATGTAACAAAACGTCTCCTTTTCACGAAAGAAAGCGTTTTACAATGTTTTCGCGAATTTTGACAGAAAATACGTAGCGAATTCATCCAAAGCTGGCAGTTCTTTAGGAAAGTGGATACTGTACAGGATCCCCAAGCGGTTTTAAAAAAGGATTTTTTTTCCGGGAGTTATGGCCTAATTTATAGGTCGGCTAACATGGCTCCAACGGGGCAAAAGTCAAAAATTCGCATTCAAATGGCGATAAAAAAAAAACGGCTGGTCCGATTTGGATGAAATCACGCATAGAGGTAGAGGGTCGGACCCCACCTAGGCTCGAAGTGAAAGTATATCGATATCTATAGTGGTTCACCCAGAAATCGCAACCAAAGTTGCGAAAATGTAACAAAACGTCTCCTTTTCACGAAAGAAAGCGTTTTACAATGTTTTCGCGAATTTTGACAGAAAATACGTAGCGAATTCATCCAAAGCTGGCAGTTCTTTAGGAAAGTGGATACTGTACAGGATCCCCAAGCGGTTTTAAAAAAGGATTTTTTTTCCGGGAGTTATGGCCTAATTTATAGGTCGGCTAACATGGCTCCAACGGGGCAAAAGTCAAAAATTCGCATTCAAATGGCGATAAAAAAAAAACGGCTGGTCCGATTTGGATGAAATCACGCATAGAGGTAGAGGGTCGGACCCCACCTAGGCTCGAAGTGAAAGTATATCGATATCTATAGTGGTTCACCCAGAAATCGCAACCAAAGTTGCGAAAATGTAACAAAACGTCTCCTTTTCACGAAAGAAAGCGTTTTACAATGTTTTCGCGAATTTTGACAGAAAATACGTAGCGAATTCATCCAAAGCTGGCAGTTCTTTAGGAAAGTGGATACTGTACAGGATCCCCAAGCGGTTTTAAAAAAGGATTTTTTTTCCGGGAGTTATGGCCTAATTTATAGGTCGGCTAACATGGCTCCAACGGGGCAAAAGTCAAAAATTCGCATTCAAATGGCGATAAAAAAAAAACGGCTGGTCCGATTTGGATGAAATCACGCATAGAGGTAGAGGGTCGGACCCCACCTAGGCTCGAAGTGAAAGTATATCGATATCTATAGTGGTTCACCCAGAAATCGCAACCAAAGTTGCGAAAATGTAACAAAACGTCTCCTTTTCACGAAAGAAAGCGTTTTACAATGTTTTCGCGAATTTTGACAGAAAATACGTAGCGAATTCATCCAAAGCTGGCAGTTCTTTAGGAAAGTGGATACTGTACAGGATCCCCAAGCGGTTTTAAAAAAGGATTTTTTTTCCGGGAGTTATGGCCTAATTTATAGGTCGGCTAACATGGCTCCAACGGGGCAAAAGTCAAAAATTCGCATTCAAATGGCGATAAAAAAAAAACGGCTGGTCCGATTTGGATGAAATCACGCATAGAGGTAGAGGGTCGGACCCCACCTAGGCTCGAAGTGAAAGTATATCGATATCTATAGTGGTTCACCCAGAAATCGCAACCAAAGTTGCGAAAATGTAACAAAACGTCTCCTTTTCACGAAAGAAAGCGTTTTACAATGTTTTCGCGAATTTTGACAGAAAATACGTAGCGAATTCATCCAAAGCTGGCAGTTCTTTAGGAAAGTGGATACTGTACAGGATCCCCAAGCGGTTTTAAAAAAGGATTTTTTTTCCGGGAGTTATGGCCTAATTTATAGGTCGGCTAACATGGCTCCAACGGGGCAAAAGTCAAAAATTCGCATTCAAATGGCGATAAAAAAAAAACGGCTGGTCCGATTTGGATGAAATCACGCATAGAGGTAGAGGGTCGGACCCCACCTAGGCTCGAAGTGAAAGTATATCGATATCTATAGTGGTTCACCCAGAAATCGCAACCAAAGTTGCGAAAATGTAACAAAACGTCTCCTTTTCACGAAAGAAAGCGTTTTACAATGTTTTCGCGAATTTTGACAGAAAATACGTAGCGAATTCATCCAAAGCTGGCAGTTCTTTAGGAAAGTGGATACTGTACAGGATCCCCAAGCGGTTTTAAAAAAGGATTTTTTTTCCGGGAGTTATGGCCTAATTTATAGGTCGGCTAACATGGCTCCAACGGGGCAAAAGTCAAAAATTCGCATTCAAATGGCGATAAAAAAAAAACGGCTGGTCCGATTTGGATGAAATCACGCATAGAGGTAGAGGGTCGGACCCCACCTAGGCTCGAAGTGAAAGTATATCGATATCTATAGTGGTTCACCCAGAAATCGCAACCAAAGTTGCGAAAATGTAACAAAACGTCTCCTTTTCACGAAAGAAAGCGTTTTACAATGTTTTCGCGAATTTTGACAGAAAATACGTAGCGAATTCATCCAAAGCTGGCAGTTCTTTAGGAAAGTGGATACTGTACAGGATCCCCAAGCGGTTTTAAAAAAGGATTTTTTTTCCGGGAGTTATGGCCTAATTTATAGGTCGGCTAACATGGCTCCAACGGGGCAAAAGTCAAAAATTCGCATTCAAATGGCGATAAAAAAAAAACGGCTGGTCCGATTTGGATGAAATCACGCATAGAGGTAGAGGGTCGGACCCCACCTAGGCTCGAAGTGAAAGTATATCGATATCTATAGTGGTTCACCCAGAAATCGCAACCAAAGTTGCGAAAATGTAACAAAACGTCTCCTTTTCACGAAAGAAAGCGTTTTACAATGTTTTCGCGAATTTTGACAGAAAATACGTAGCGAATTCATCCAAAGCTGGCAGTTCTTTAGGAAAGTGGATACTGTACAGGATCCCCAAGCGGTTTTAAAAAAGGATTTTTTTTCCGGGAGTTATGGCCTAATTTATAGGTCGGCTAACATGGCTCCAACGGGGCAAAAGTCAAAAATTCGCATTCAAATGGCGATAAAAAAAAAACGGCTGGTCCGATTTGGATGAAATCACGCATAGAGGTAGAGGGTCGGACCCCACCTAGGCTCGAAGTGAAAGTATATCGATATCTATAGTGGTTCACCCAGAAATCGCAACCAAAGTTGCGAAAATGTAACAAAACGTCTCCTTTTCACGAAAGAAAGCGTTTTACAATGTTTTCGCGAATTTTGACAGAAAATACGTAGCGAATTCATCCAAAGCTGGCAGTTCTTTAGGAAAGTGGATACTGTACAGGATCCCCAAGCGGTTTTAAAAAAGGATTTTTTTTCCGGGAGTTATGGCCTAATTTATAGGTCGGCTAACATGGCTCCAACGGGGCAAAAGTCAAAAATTCGCATTCAAATGGCGATAAAAAAAAAACGGCTGGTCCGATTTGGATGAAATCACGCATAGAGGTAGAGGGTCGGACCCCACCTAGGCTCGAAGTGAAAGTATATCGATATCTATAGTGGTTCACCCAGAAATCGCAACCAAAGTTGCGAAAATGTAACAAAACGTCTCCTTTTCACGAAAGAAAGCGTTTTACAATGTTTTCGCGAATTTTGACAGAAAATACGTAGCGAATTCATCCAAAGCTGGCAGTTCTTTAGGAAAGTGGATACTGTACAGGATCCCCAAGCGGTTTTAAAAAAGGATTTTTTTTCCGGGAGTTATGGCCTAATTTATAGGTCGGCTAACATGGCTCCAACGGGGCAAAAGTCAAAAATTCGCATTCAAATGGCGATAAAAAAAAAACGGCTGGTCCGATTTGGATGAAATCACGCATAGAGGTAGAGGGTCGGACCCCACCTAGGCTCGAAGTGAAAGTATATCGATATCTATAGTGGTTCACCCAGAAATCGCAACCAAAGTTGCGAAAATGTAACAAAACGTCTCCTTTTCACGAAAGAAAGCGTTTTACAATGTTTTCGCGAATTTTGACAGAAAATACGTAGCGAATTCATCCAAAGCTGGCAGTTCTTTAGGAAAGTGGATACTGTACAGGATCCCCAAGCGGTTTTAAAAAAGGATTTTTTTTCCGGGAGTTATGGCCTAATTTATAGGTCGGCTAACATGGCTCCAACGGGGCAAAAGTCAAAAATTCGCATTCAAATGGCGATAAAAAAAAAACGGCTGGTCCGATTTGGATGAAATCACGCATAGAGGTAGAGGGTCGGACCCCACCTAGGCTCGAAGTGAAAGTATATCGATATCTATAGTGGTTCACCCAGAAATCGCAACCAAAGTTGCGAAAATGTAACAAAACGTCTCCTTTTCACGAAAGAAAGCGTTTTACAATGTTTTCGCGAATTTTGACAGAAAATACGTAGCGAATTCATCCAAAGCTGGCAGTTCTTTAGGAAAGTGGATACTGTACAGGATCCCCAAGCGGTTTTAAAAAAGGATTTTTTTTCCGGGAGTTATGGCCTAATTTATAGGTCGGCTAACATGGCTCCAACGGGGCAAAAGTCAAAAATTCGCATTCAAATGGCGATAAAAAAAAAACGGCTGGTCCGATTTGGATGAAATCACGCATAGAGGTAGAGGGTCGGACCCCACCTAGGCTCGAAGTGAAAGTATATCGATATCTATAGTGGTTCACCCAGAAATCGCAACCAAAGTTGCGAAAATGTAACAAAACGTCTCCTTTTCACGAAAGAAAGCGTTTTACAATGTTTTCGCGAATTTTGACAGAAAATACGTAGCGAATTCATCCAAAGCTGGCAGTTCTTTAGGAAAGTGGATACTGTACAGGATCCCCAAGCGGTTTTAAAAAAGGATTTTTTTTCCGGGAGTTATGGCCTAATTTATAGGTCGGCTAACATGGCTCCAACGGGGCAAAAGTCAAAAATTCGCATTCAAATGGCGATAAAAAAAAAACGGCTGGTCCGATTTGGATGAAATCACGCATAGAGGTAGAGGGTCGGACCCCACCTAGGCTCGAAGTGAAAGTATATCGATATCTATAGTGGTTCACCCAGAAATCGCAACCAAAGTTGCGAAAATGTAACAAAACGTCTCCTTTTCACGAAAGAAAGCGTTTTACAATGTTTTCGCGAATTTTGACAGAAAATACGTAGCGAATTCATCCAAAGCTGGCAGTTCTTTAGGAAAGTGGATACTGTACAGGATCCCCAAGCGGTTTTAAAAAAGGATTTTTTTTCCGGGAGTTATGGCCTAATTTATAGGTCGGCTAACATGGCTCCAACGGGGCAAAAGTCAAAAATTCGCATTCAAATGGCGATAAAAAAAAAACGGCTGGTCCGATTTGGATGAAATCACGCATAGAGGTAGAGGGTCGGACCCCACCTAGGCTCGAAGTGAAAGTATATCGATATCTATAGTGGTTCACCCAGAAATCGCAACCAAAGTTGCGAAAATGTAACAAAACGTCTCCTTTTCACGAAAGAAAGCGTTTTACAATGTTTTCGCGAATTTTGACAGAAAATACGTAGCGAATTCATCCAAAGCTGGCAGTTCTTTAGGAAAGTGGATACTGTACAGGATCCCCAAGCGGTTTTAAAAAAGGATTTTTTTTCCGGGAGTTATGGCCTAATTTATAGGTCGGCTAACATGGCTCCAACGGGGCAAAAGTCAAAAATTCGCATTCAAATGGAGATAAAAAAAAAACGGCTGGTCCGATTTGGATGAAATCACGCATAGAGGTAGAGGGTCGGACCCCACCTAGGCTCGAAGTGAAAGTATATCGATATCTATAGTGGTTCACCCAGAAATCGCAACCAAAGTTGCGAAAATGTAACAAAACGTCTCCTTTTCACGAAAGAAAGCGTTTTACAATGTTTTCGCGAATTTTGACAGAAAATACGTAGCGAATTCATCCAAAGCTGGCAGTTCTTTAGGAAAGTGGATACTGTACAGGATCCCCAAGCGGTTTTAAAAAAGGATTTTTTTTCCGGGAGTTATGGCCTAATTTATAGGTCGGCTAACATGGCTCCAACGGGGCAAAAGTCAAAAATTCGCATTCAAATGGCGATAAAAAAAAAACGGCTGGTCCGATTTGGATGAAATCACGCATAGAGGTAGAGGGTCGGACCCCACCTAGGCTCGAAGTGAAAGTATATCGATATCTATAGTGGTTCACCCAGAAATCGCAACCAAAGTTGCGAAAATGTAACAAAACGTCTCCTTTTCACGAAAGAAAGCGTTTTACAATGTTTTCGCGAATTTTGACAGAAAATACGTAGCGAATTCATCCAAAGCTGGCAGTTCTTTAGGAAAGTGGATACTGTACAGGATCCCCAAGCGGTTTTAAAAAAGGATTTTTTTTCCGGGAGTTATGGCCTAATTTATAGGTCGGCTAACATGGCTCCAACGGGGCAAAAGTCAAAAATTCGCATTCAAATGGCGATAAAAAAAAAACGGCTGGTCCGATTTGGATGAAATCACGCATAGAGGTAGAGGGTCGGACCCCACCTAGGCTCGAAGTGAAAGTATATCGATATCTATAGTGGTTCACCCAGAAATCGCAACCAAAGTTGCGAAAATGTAACAAAACGTCTCCTTTTCACGAAAGAAAGCGTTTTACAATGTTTTCGCGAATTTTGACAGAAAATACGTAGCGAATTCATCCAAAGCTGGCAGTTCTTTAGGAAAGTGGATACTGTACAGGATCCCCAAGCGGTTTTAAAAAAGGATTTTTTTTCCGGGAGTTATGGCCTAATTTATAGGTCGGCTAACATGGCTCCAACGGGGCAAAAGTCAAAAATTCGCATTCAAATGGCGATAAAAAAAAAACGGCTGGTCCGATTTGGATGAAATCACGCATAGAGGTAGAGGGTCGGACCCCACCTAGGCTCGAAGTGAAAGTATATCGATATCTATAGTGGTTCACCCAGAAATCGCAACCAAAGTTGCGAAAATGTAACAAAACGTCTCCTTTTCACGAAAGAAAGCGTTTTACAATGTTTTCGCGAATTTTGACAGAAAATACGTAGCGAATTCATCCAAAGCTGGCAGTTCTTTAGGAAAGTGGATACTGTACAGGATCCCCAAGCGGTTTTAAAAAAGGATTTTTTTTCCGGGAGTTATGGCCTAATTTATAGGTCGGCTAACATGGCTCCAACGGGGCAAAAGTCAAAAATTCGCATTCAAATGGCGATAAAAAAAAAACGGCTGGTCCGATTTGGATGAAATCACGCATAGAGGTAGAGGGTCGGACCCCACCTAGGCTCGAAGTGAAAGTATATCGATATCTATAGTGGTTCACCCAGAAATCGCAACCAAAGTTGCGAAAATGTAACAAAACGTCTCCTTTTCACGAAAGAAAGCGTTTTACAATGTTTTCGCGAATTTTGACAGAAAATACGTAGCGAATTCATCCAAAGCTGGCAGTTCTTTAGGAAAGTGGATACTGTACAGGATCCCCAAGCGGTTTTAAAAAAGGATTTTTTTTCCGGGAGTTATGGCCTAATTTATAGGTCGGCTAACATGGCTCCAACGGGGCAAAAGTCAAAAATTCGCATTCAAATGGCGATAAAAAAAAAACGGCTGGTCCGATTTGGATGAAATCACGCATAGAGGTAGAGGGTCGGACCCCACCTAGGCTCGAAGTGAAAGTATATCGATATCTATAGTGGTTCACCCAGAAATCGCAACCAAAGTTGCGAAAATGTAACAAAACGTCTCCTTTTCACGAAAGAAAGCGTTTTACAATGTTTTCGCGAATTTTGACAGAAAATACGTAGCGAATTCATCCAAAGCTGGCAGTTCTTTAGGAAAGTGGATACTGTACAGGATCCCCAAGCGGTTTTAAAAAAGGATTTTTTTTCCGGGAGTTATGGCCTAATTTATAGGTCGGCTAACATGGCTCCAACGGGGCAAAAGTCAAAAATTCGCATTCAAATGGCGATAAAAAAAAAACGGCTGGTCCGATTTGGATGAAATCACGCATAGAGGTAGAGGGTCGGACCCCACCTAGGCTCGAAGTGAAAGTATATCGATATCTATAGTGGTTCACCCAGAAATCGCAACCAAAGTTGCGAAAATGTAACAAAACGTCTCCTTTTCACGAAAGAAAGCGTTTTACAATGTTTTCGCGAATTTTGACAGAAAATACGTAGCGAATTCATCCAAAGCTGGCAGTTCTTTAGGAAAGTGGATACTGTACAGGATCCCCAAGCGGTTTTAAAAAAGGATTTTTTTTCCGGGAGTTATGGCCTAATTTATAGGTCGGCTAACATGGCTCCAACGGGGCAAAAGTCAAAAATTCGCATTCAAATGGCGATAAAAAAAAAACGGCTGGTCCGATTTGGATGAAATCACGCATAGAGGTAGAGGGTCGGACCCCACCTAGGCTCGAAGTGAAAGTATATCGATATCTATAGTGGTTCACCCAGAAATCGCAACCAAAGTTGCGAAAATGTAACAAAACGTCTCCTTTTCACGAAAGAAAGCGTTTTACAATGTTTTCGCGAATTTTGACAGAAAATACGTAGCGAATTCATCCAAAGCTGGCAGTTCTTTAGGAAAGTGGATACTGTACAGGATCCCCAAGCGGTTTTAAAAAAGGATTTTTTTTCCGGGAGTTATGGCCTAATTTATAGGTCGGCTAACATGGCTCCAACGGGGCAAAAGTCAAAAATTCGCATTCAAATGGCGATAAAAAAAAAACGGCTGGTCCGATTTGGATGAAATCACGCATAGAGGTAGAGGGTCGGACCCCACCTAGGCTCGAAGTGAAAGTATATCGATATCTATAGTGGTTCACCCAGAAATCGCAACCAAAGTTGCGAAAATGTAACAAAACGTCTCCTTTTCACGAAAGAAAGCGTTTTACAATGTTTTCGCGAATTTTGACAGAAAATACGTAGCGAATTCATCCAAAGCTGGCAGTTCTTTAGGAAAGTGGATACTGTACAGGATCCCCAAGCGGTTTTAAAAAAGGATTTTTTTTCCGGGAGTTATGGCCTAATTTATAGGTCGGCTAACATGGCTCCAACGGGGCAAAAGTCAAAAATTCGCATTCAAATGGCGATAAAAAAAAAACGGCTGGTCCGATTTGGATGAAATCACGCATAGAGGTAGAGGGTCGGACCCCACCTAGGCTCGAAGTGAAAGTATATCGATATCTATAGTGGTTCACCCAGAAATCGCAACCAAAGTTGCGAAAATGTAACAAAACGTCTCCTTTTCACGAAAGAAAGCGTTTTACAATGTTTTCGCGAATTTTGACAGAAAATACGTAGCGAATTCATCCAAAGCTGGCAGTTCTTTAGGAAAGTGGATACTGTACAGGATCCCCAAGCGGTTTTAAAAAAGGATTTTTTTTCCGGGAGTTATGGCCTAATTTATAGGTCGGCTAACATGGCTCCAACGGGGCAAAAGTCAAAAATTCGCATTCAAATGGCGATAAAAAAAAAACGGCTGGTCCGATTTGGATGAAATCACGCATAGAGGTAGAGGGTCGGACCCCACCTAGGCTCGAAGTGAAAGTATATCGATATCTATAGTGGTTCACCCAGAAATCGCAACCAAAGTTGCGAAAATGTAACAAAACGTCTCCTTTTCACGAAAGAAAGCGTTTTACAATGTTTTCGCGAATTTTGACAGAAAATACGTAGCGAATTCATCCAAAGCTGGCAGTTCTTTAGGAAAGTGGATACTGTACAGGATCCCCAAGCGGTTTTAAAAAAGGATTTTTTTTCCGGGAGTTATGGCCTAATTTATAGGTCGGCTAACATGGCTCCAACGGGGCAAAAGTCAAAAATTCGCATTCAAATGGCGATAAAAAAAAAACGGCTGGTCCGATTTGGATGAAATCACGCATAGAGGTAGAGGGTCGGACCCCACCTAGGCTCGAAGTGAAAGTATATCGATATCTATAGTGGTTCACCCAGAAATCGCAACCAAAGTTGCGAAAATGTAACAAAACGTCTCCTTTTCACGAAAGAAAGCGTTTTACAATGTTTTCGCGAATTTTGACAGAAAATACGTAGCGAATTCATCCAAAGCTGGCAGTTCTTTAGGAAAGTGGATACTGTACAGGATCCCCAAGCGGTTTTAAAAAAGGATTTTTTTTCCGGGAGTTATGGCCTAATTTATAGGTCGGCTAACATGGCTCCAACGGGGCAAAAGTCAAAAATTCGCATTCAAATGGCGATAAAAAAAAAACGGCTGGTCCGATTTGGATGAAATCACGCATAGAGGTAGAGGGTCGGACCCCACCTAGGCTCGAAGTGAAAGTATATCGATATCTATAGTGGTTCACCCAGAAATCGCAACCAAAGTTGCGAAAATGTAACAAAACGTCTCCTTTTCACGAAAGAAAGCGTTTTACAATGTTTTCGCGAATTTTGACAGAAAATACGTAGCGAATTCATCCAAAGCTGGCAGTTCTTTAGGAAAGTGGATACTGTACAGGATCCCCAAGCGGTTTTAAAAAAGGATTTTTTTTCCGGGAGTTATGGCCTAATTTATAGGTCGGCTAACATGGCTCCAACGGGGCAAAAGTCAAAAATTCGCATTCAAATGGCGATAAAAAAAAAACGGCTGGTCCGATTTGGATGAAATCACGCATAGAGGTAGAGGGTCGGACCCCACCTAGGCTCGAAGTGAAAGTATATCGATATCTATAGTGGTTCACCCAGAAATCGCAACCAAAGTTGCGAAAATGTAACAAAACGTCTCCTTTTCACGAAAGAAAGCGTTTTACAATGTTTTCGCGAATTTTGACAGAAAATACGTAGCGAATTCATCCAAAGCTGGCAGTTCTTTAGGAAAGTGGATACTGTACAGGATCCCCAAGCGGTTTTAAAAAAGGATTTTTTTTCCGGGAGTTATGGCCTAATTTATAGGTCGGCTAACATGGCTCCAACGGGGCAAAAGTCAAAAATTCGCATTCAAATGGCGATAAAAAAAAAACGGCTGGTCCGATTTGGATGAAATCACGCATAGAGGTAGAGGGTCGGACCCCACCTAGGCTCGAAGTGAAAGTATATCGATATCTATAGTGGTTCACCCAGAAATCGCAACCAAAGTTGCGAAAATGTAACAAAACGTCTCCTTTTCACGAAAGAAAGCGTTTTACAATGTTTTCGCGAATTTTGACAGAAAATACGTAGCGAATTCATCCAAAGCTGGCAGTTCTTTAGGAAAGTGGATACTGTACAGGATCCCCAAGCGGTTTTAAAAAAGGATTTTTTTTCCGGGAGTTATGGCCTAATTTATAGGTCGGCTAACATGGCTCCAACGGGGCAAAAGTCAAAAATTCGCATTCAAATGGCGATAAAAAAAAAACGGCTGGTCCGATTTGGATGAAATCACGCATAGAGGTAGAGGGTCGGACCCCACCTAGGCTCGAAGTGAAAGTATATCGATATCTATAGTGGTTCACCCAGAAATCGCAACCAAAGTTGCGAAAATGTAACAAAACGTCTCCTTTTCACGAAAGAAAGCGTTTTACAATGTTTTCGCGAATTTTGACAGAAAATACGTAGCGAATTCATCCAAAGCTGGCAGTTCTTTAGGAAAGTGGATACTGTACAGGATCCCCAAGCGGTTTTAAAAAAGGATTTTTTTTCCGGGAGTTATGGCCTAATTTATAGGTCGGCTAACATGGCTCCAACGGGGCAAAAGTCAAAAATTCGCATTCAAATGGCGATAAAAAAAAAACGGCTGGTCCGATTTGGATGAAATCACGCATAGAGGTAGAGGGTCGGACCCCACCTAGGCTCGAAGTGAAAGTATATCGATATCTATAGTGGTTCACCCAGAAATCGCAACCAAAGTTGCGAAAATGTAACAAAACGTCTCCTTTTCACGAAAGAAAGCGTTTTACAATGTTTTCGCGAATTTTGACAGAAAATACGTAGCGAATTCATCCAAAGCTGGCAGTTCTTTAGGAAAGTGGATACTGTACAGGATCCCCAAGCGGTTTTAAAAAAGGATTTTTTTTCCGGGAGTTATGGCCTAATTTATAGGTCGGCTAACATGGCTCCAACGGGGCAAAAGTCAAAAATTCGCATTCAAATGGCGATAAAAAAAAAACGGCTGGTCCGATTTGGATGAAATCACGCATAGAGGTAGAGGGTCGGACCCCACCTAGGCTCGAAGTGAAAGTATATCGATATCTATAGTGGTTCACCCAGAAATCGCAACCAAAGTTGCGAAAATGTAACAAAACGTCTCCTTTTCACGAAAGAAAGCGTTTTACAATGTTTTCGCGAATTTTGACAGAAAATACGTAGCGAATTCATCCAAAGCTGGCAGTTCTTTAGGAAAGTGGATACTGTACAGGATCCCCAAGCGGTTTTAAAAAAGGATTTTTTTTCCGGGAGTTATGGCCTAATTTATAGGTCGGCTAACATGGCTCCAACGGGGCAAAAGTCAAAAATTCGCATTCAAATGGCGATAAAAAAAAAACGGCTGGTCCGATTTGGATGAAATCACGCATAGAGGTAGAGGGTCGGACCCCACCTAGGCTCGAAGTGAAAGTATATCGATATCTATAGTGGTTCACCCAGAAATCGCAACCAAAGTTGCGAAAATGTAACAAAACGTCTCCTTTTCACGAAAGAAAGCGTTTTACAATGTTTTCGCGAATTTTGACAGAAAATACGTAGCGAATTCATCCAAAGCTGGCAGTTCTTTAGGAAAGTGGATACTGTACAGGATCCCCAAGCGGTTTTAAAAAAGGATTTTTTTTCCGGGAGTTATGGCCTAATTTATAGGTCGGCTAACATGGCTCCAACGGGGCAAAAGTCAAAAATTCGCATTCAAATGGCGATAAAAAAAAAACGGCTGGTCCGATTTGGATGAAATCACGCATAGAGGTAGAGGGTCGGACCCCACCTAGGCTCGAAGTGAAAGTATATCGATATCTATAGTGGTTCACCCAGAAATCGCAACCAAAGTTGCGAAAATGTAACAAAACGTCTCCTTTTCACGAAAGAAAGCGTTTTACAATGTTTTCGCGAATTTTGACAGAAAATACGTAGCGAATTCATCCAAAGCTGGCAGTTCTTTAGGAAAGTGGATACTGTACAGGATCCCCAAGCGGTTTTAAAAAAGGATTTTTTTTCCGGGAGTTATGGCCTAATTTATAGGTCGGCTAACATGGCTCCAACGGGGCAAAAGTCAAAAATTCGCATTCAAATGGCGATAAAAAAAAAACGGCTGGTCCGATTTGGATGAAATCACGCATAGAGGTAGAGGGTCGGACCCCACCTAGGCTCGAAGTGAAAGTATATCGATATCTATAGTGGTTCACCCAGAAATCGCAACCAAAGTTGCGAAAATGTAACAAAACGTCTCCTTTTCACGAAAGAAAGCGTTTTACAATGTTTTCGCGAATTTTGACAGAAAATACGTAGCGAATTCATCCAAAGCTGGCAGTTCTTTAGGAAAGTGGATACTGTACAGGATCCCCAAGCGGTTTTAAAAAAGGATTTTTTTTCCGGGAGTTATGGCCTAATTTATAGGTCGGCTAACATGGCTCCAACGGGGCAAAAGTCAAAAATTCGCATTCAAATGGCGATAAAAAAAAAACGGCTGGTCCGATTTGGATGAAATCACGCATAGAGGTAGAGGGTCGGACCCCACCTAGGCTCGAAGTGAAAGTATATCGATATCTATAGTGGTTCACCCAGAAATCGCAACCAAAGTTGCGAAAATGTAACAAAACGTCTCCTTTTCACGAAAGAAAGCGTTTTACAATGTTTTCGCGAATTTTGACAGAAAATACGTAGCGAATTCATCCAAAGCTGGCAGTTCTTTAGGAAAGTGGATACTGTACAGGATCCCCAAGCGGTTTTAAAAAAGGATTTTTTTTCCGGGAGTTATGGCCTAATTTATAGGTCGGCTAACATGGCTCCAACGGGGCAAAAGTCAAAAATTCGCATTCAAATGGCGATAAAAAAAAAACGGCTGGTCCGATTTGGATGAAATCACGCATAGAGGTAGAGGGTCGGACCCCACCTAGGCTCGAAGTGAAAGTATATCGATATCTATAGTGGTTCACCCAGAAATCGCAACCAAAGTTGCGAAAATGTAACAAAACGTCTCCTTTTCACGAAAGAAAGCGTTTTACAATGTTTTCGCGAATTTTGACAGAAAATACGTAGCGAATTCATCCAAAGCTGGCAGTTCTTTAGGAAAGTGGATACTGTACAGGATCCCCAAGCGGTTTTAAAAAAGGATTTTTTTTCCGGGAGTTATGGCCTAATTTATAGGTCGGCTAACATGGCTCCAACGGGGCAAAAGTCAAAAATTCGCATTCAAATGGCGATAAAAAAAAAACGGCTGGTCCGATTTGGATGAAATCACGCATAGAGGTAGAGGGTCGGACCCCACCTAGGCTCGAAGTGAAAGTATATCGATATCTATAGTGGTTCACCCAGAAATCGCAACCAAAGTTGCGAAAATGTAACAAAACGTCTCCTTTTCACGAAAGAAAGCGTTTTACAATGTTTTCGCGAATTTTGACAGAAAATACGTAGCGAATTCATCCAAAGCTGGCAGTTCTTTAGGAAAGTGGATACTGTACAGGATCCCCAAGCGGTTTTAAAAAAGGATTTTTTTTCCGGGAGTTATGGCCTAATTTATAGGTCGGCTAACATGGCTCCAACGGGGCAAAAGTCAAAAATTCGCATTCAAATGGCGATAAAAAAAAAACGGCTGGTCCGATTTGGATGAAATCACGCATAGAGGTAGAGGGTCGGACCCCACCTAGGCTCGAAGTGAAAGTATATCGATATCTATAGTGGTTCACCCAGAAATCGCAACCAAAGTTGCGAAAATGTAACAAAACGTCTCCTTTTCACGAAAGAAAGCGTTTTACAATGTTTTCGCGAATTTTGACAGAAAATACGTAGCGAATTCATCCAAAGCTGGCAGTTCTTTAGGAAAGTGGATACTGTACAGGATCCCCAAGCGGTTTTAAAAAAGGATTTTTTTTCCGGGAGTTATGGCCTAATTTATAGGTCGGCTAACATGGCTCCAACGGGGCAAAAGTCAAAAATTCGCATTCAAATGGCGATAAAAAAAAAACGGCTGGTCCGATTTGGATGAAATCACGCATAGAGGTAGAGGGTCGGACCCCACCTAGGCTCGAAGTGAAAGTATATCGATATCTATAGTGGTTCACCCAGAAATCGCAACCAAAGTTGCGAAAATGTAACAAAACGTCTCCTTTTCACGAAAGAAAGCGTTTTACAATGTTTTCGCGAATTTTGACAGAAAATACGTAGCGAATTCATCCAAAGCTGGCAGTTCTTTAGGAAAGTGGATACTGTACAGGATCCCCAAGCGGTTTTAAAAAAGGATTTTTTTTCCGGGAGTTATGGCCTAATTTATAGGTCGGCTAACATGGCTCCAACGGGGCAAAAGTCAAAAATTCGCATTCAAATGGCGATAAAAAAAAAACGGCTGGTCCGATTTGGATGAAATCACGCATAGAGGTAGAGGGTCGGACCCCACCTAGGCTCGAAGTGAAAGTATATCGATATCTATAGTGGTTCACCCAGAAATCGCAACCAAAGTTGCGAAAATGTAACAAAACGTCTCCTTTTCACGAAAGAAAGCGTTTTACAATGTTTTCGCGAATTTTGACAGAAAATACGTAGCGAATTCATCCAAAGCTGGCAGTTCTTTAGGAAAGTGGATACTGTACAGGATCCCCAAGCGGTTTTAAAAAAGGATTTTTTTTCCGGGAGTTATGGCCTAATTTATAGGTCGGCTAACATGGCTCCAACGGGGCAAAAGTCAAAAATTCGCATTCAAATGGCGATAAAAAAAAAACGGCTGGTCCGATTTGGATGAAATCACGCATAGAGGTAGAGGGTCGGACCCCACCTAGGCTCGAAGTGAAAGTATATCGATATCTATAGTGGTTCACCCAGAAATCGCAACCAAAGTTGCGAAAATGTAACAAAACGTCTCCTTTTCACGAAAGAAAGCGTTTTACAATGTTTTCGCGAATTTTGACAGAAAATACGTAGCGAATTCATCCAAAGCTGGCAGTTCTTTAGGAAAGTGGATACTGTACAGGATCCCCAAGCGGTTTTAAAAAAGGATTTTTTTTCCGGGAGTTATGGCCTAATTTATAGGTCGGCTAACATGGCTCCAACGGGGCAAAAGTCAAAAATTCGCATTCAAATGGCGATAAAAAAAAAACGGCTGGTCCGATTTGGATGAAATCACGCATAGAGGTAGAGGGTCGGACCCCACCTAGGCTCGAAGTGAAAGTATATCGATATCTATAGTGGTTCACCCAGAAATCGCAACCAAAGTTGCGAAAATGTAACAAAACGTCTCCTTTTCACGAAAGAAAGCGTTTTACAATGTTTTCGCGAATTTTGACAGAAAATACGTAGCGAATTCATCCAAAGCTGGCAGTTCTTTAGGAAAGTGGATACTGTACAGGATCCCCAAGCGGTTTTAAAAAAGGATTTTTTTTCCGGGAGTTATGGCCTAATTTATAGGTCGGCTAACATGGCTCCAACGGGGCAAAAGTCAAAAATTCGCATTCAAATGGCGATAAAAAAAAAACGGCTGGTCCGATTTGGATGAAATCACGCATAGAGGTAGAGGGTCGGACCCCACCTAGGCTCGAAGTGAAAGTATATCGATATCTATAGTGGTTCACCCAGAAATCGCAACCAAAGTTGCGAAAATGTAACAAAACGTCTCCTTTTCACGAAAGAAAGCGTTTTACAATGTTTTCGCGAATTTTGACAGAAAATACGTAGCGAATTCATCCAAAGCTGGCAGTTCTTTAGGAAAGTGGATACTGTACAGGATCCCCAAGCGGTTTTAAAAAAGGATTTTTTTTCCGGGAGTTATGGCCTAATTTATAGGTCGGCTAACATGGCTCCAACGGGGCAAAAGTCAAAAATTCGCATTCAAATGGCGATAAAAAAAAAACGGCTGGTCCGATTTGGATGAAATCACGCATAGAGGTAGAGGGTCGGACCCCACCTAGGCTCGAAGTGAAAGTATATCGATATCTATAGTGGTTCACCCAGAAATCGCAACCAAAGTTGCGAAAATGTAACAAAACGTCTCCTTTTCACGAAAGAAAGCGTTTTACAATGTTTTCGCGAATTTTGACAGAAAATACGTAGCGAATTCATCCAAAGCTGGCAGTTCTTTAGGAAAGTGGATACTGTACAGGATCCCCAAGCGGTTTTAAAAAAGGATTTTTTTTCCGGGAGTTATGGCCTAATTTATAGGTCGGCTAACATGGCTCCAACGGGGCAAAAGTCAAAAATTCGCATTCAAATGGCGATAAAAAAAAAACGGCTGGTCCGATTTGGATGAAATCACGCATAGAGGTAGAGGGTCGGACCCCACCTAGGCTCGAAGTGAAAGTATATCGATATCTATAGTGGTTCACCCAGAAATCGCAACCAAAGTTGCGAAAATGTAACAAAACGTCTCCTTTTCACGAAAGAAAGCGTTTTACAATGTTTTCGCGAATTTTGACAGAAAATACGTAGCGAATTCATCCAAAGCTGGCAGTTCTTTAGGAAAGTGGATACTGTACAGGATCCCCAAGCGGTTTTAAAAAAGGATTTTTTTTCCGGGAGTTATGGCCTAATTTATAGGTCGGCTAACATGGCTCCAACGGGGCAAAAGTCAAAAATTCGCATTCAAATGGCGATAAAAAAAAAACGGCTGGTCCGATTTGGATGAAATCACGCATAGAGGTAGAGGGTCGGACCCCACCTAGGCTCGAAGTGAAAGTATATCGATATCTATAGTGGTTCACCCAGAAATCGCAACCAAAGTTGCGAAAATGTAACAAAACGTCTCCTTTTCACGAAAGAAAGCGTTTTACAATGTTTTCGCGAATTTTGACAGAAAATACGTAGCGAATTCATCCAAAGCTGGCAGTTCTTTAGGAAAGTGGATACTGTACAGGATCCCCAAGCGGTTTTAAAAAAGGATTTTTTTTCCGGGAGTTATGGCCTAATTTATAGGTCGGCTAACATGGCTCCAACGGGGCAAAAGTCAAAAATTCGCATTCAAATGGCGATAAAAAAAAAACGGCTGGTCCGATTTGGATGAAATCACGCATAGAGGTAGAGGGTCGGACCCCACCTAGGCTCGAAGTGAAAGTATATCGATATCTATAGTGGTTCACCCAGAAATCGCAACCAAAGTTGCGAAAATGTAACAAAACGTCTCCTTTTCACGAAAGAAAGCGTTTTACAATGTTTTCGCGAATTTTGACAGAAAATACGTAGCGAATTCATCCAAAGCTGGCAGTTCTTTAGGAAAGTGGATACTGTACAGGATCCCCAAGCGGTTTTAAAAAAGGATTTTTTTTCCGGGAGTTATGGCCTAATTTATAGGTCGGCTAACATGGCTCCAACGGGGCAAAAGTCAAAAATTCGCATTCAAATGGCGATAAAAAAAAAACGGCTGGTCCGATTTGGATGAAATCACGCATAGAGGTAGAGGGTCGGACCCCACCTAGGCTCGAAGTGAAAGTATATCGATATCTATAGTGGTTCACCCAGAAATCGCAACCAAAGTTGCGAAAATGTAACAAAACGTCTCCTTTTCACGAAAGAAAGCGTTTTACAATGTTTTCGCGAATTTTGACAGAAAATACGTAGCGAATTCATCCAAAGCTGGCAGTTCTTTAGGAAAGTGGATACTGTACAGGATCCCCAAGCGGTTT
>CANAIC010000135.1:0-66187 GCA_947359465.1 Metellina segmentata
AAAAGGATCCTGGAAAGAGAAAGAATATTGTTAGTTTTCTTTACTTAAGTCATTTTAATGTAATTTTAAATGCTGTTGAAGGAAGATAAGGTATGGAATTTCACGATATGTACCTTTTGTTGTTATGAATGGCTCTTAGAGATGTCTATTGAACTATTGACGGGTGTGTGCTGTCTTTCAGCACACACCCTTAAAGTTGCTATGATATGGGCAATGGTGATCTATTGTTTTGAGATGTAAAAGGATCCTGGAAAGAGAAAAAATATTGTTAGCTTTCTTTACTTAAGTCATTTTGATGTAATTTTGAATGCTGTTGAATGAGATAAGGTATGAAATGTTACAATATGTACCTTTTGTGGTTATGAATGGCTGTTTGATATGTCTATTGATCTATTGACGGGTGTGTGCTGTCTTTCAGCACACACCCTTAAAGTTGTTATGATCTGGTTAATGGTGATCTATTGTTTTGAGCTGTAAAAGGATCCAGGAAAGAGAACAAATATTGTTAGTTTTCATTACTTAAGTCATTTTAATGTAATTTTGAATGCTGTTGAATGAAGATAAGGTATGGAATTTTACGATACGTACCTTTTGTGGTTATCAATGGCTGTTAGAGATGTATTTTGATCTATTGACGGGTGTGTGCTGTATTTCAGCACACACCCTTAAAGTTGCTGTGATATGGGTAATGTTGATCTATAGTATTGAGGTGTAAAAGGATCCTGGAAAGAGAAAGAATACTGTTAGTTTTCTTTACTTAAGTCATTTTAATGAAATTTTGAATGCTGTTGAATGAAGATAAGGTATGAAATGTTAGAATGTAGCTTTTGTGGTTATGAATGGCTGATAGAGGTGTATACTGATCTATTGACGGGTGTGTGCTGTCTTTCAGCACACACCCTTAAAGCTGCTATGATCTGATTAATGGTGATCTATTGTTTTGAGCTGTAAAAGGATCCTGGAAAGAGAAAAATATTGTTAGTTTTCTTTAATTCATTCATTTTAATGTAATTTTAAATCCTGTTGAAGGAAAGAAATTAAGGTATGGAATTTCACGATATGTACCTTTTGTTGTTATGAATGGCTCTTCGAGATGTCTATTGAACTATTGACGGGTGTGTGCTGTCTTTCAGCACACACCCTTAAAGTTGCTATGATATGGGCAATGGTGATCTATTGTTTTGAGATGTAAAAAGATCCTGGAAAGAGAAAAAATATTGTTAGCTTTTTTTTACTTAAGTCATTTTAATGTAATTTTGAATACTGTTGAATGAGATAAGGTATGAAATGTTACAATATGTACCTTTTGTGGTTATGAATGGCTGTTTGATATGTCTATTGATCTATTGACGGGTGTGTGCTGTCTTTCAGCACACACTTTTAAAGCTGCTATGATATGGGTAATGGTGATCTGTTGTTTTGAGATGTAAAAGGATCCTGGAAAGAGAAAAAATATTGTTAGCTTTCTTTACTTAAGTCATTTTAATGTAATTTTGAATACTGTTGAATGAGATAAGGTATGAAATGTTACAATATGTACCTTTTGTGGTTATGAATGGCTGTTTGATAAGTCTATTGATCTATTGACGGGTGTGTGCTGTCTTTCAGCACACACCCTTAAAGCTGCTATGATCTGGTTAAGGGTGATCTATTGTTTTAAGGTGTAAAAGGATCCTGGAAAGGGAAAATATATAGTAGTTTTCTTTACTTAAGTCATTTTAATGTAATTTTGAATGCTGTTTAATGAAGATATGGTATGAAATTTTGTGATAGTTACCTTTTGTGGTTATGAATGGCTGATAGAGATGTATATTGATCTATTGACGGGTGTGTGCTGTCTTTCAGCACACACCCTTAAATCTGCTATAATCTGGTTAATGGTGATCTATTGTTTTGAGCTGTAAAAGTATCCTGGAAAGAGAAGAAATATTGTTAGTTTTCTTTACTAAAGTCGTTTTAATGTAATTTTGAATGCTGTTGAAGGAAGATAAGGTATGGAATTTGACGATATGTACCTTTTGTTGTTATGAATGGCTGTTTGATATGTCTATTGATCTATTGACGGGTGTGTGCTGTCTTTCAGCACACACCCTTAAAGCTGCTATGATCTGATTAATGGTGATCTATTGTTTTGAGCTGTAAAAGGATCCTGGAAAGAGAAAAAATATCTTTAGTTTTCTTTACTTAAGTCATTTTAATGTAATTTTGAATGCTGTTGAATGAAGATAAGGTATGAAATGTTAGAATGTACCTTTTGTGGTTATGAATGGCTGATAGAGATGTATTTTTATCTATTGACGGGTGTGTGCTGTCTTTCAGCACACACCCTTAAAGCTGCTATGATCTAGTTAATGGTGATCTATTGTTTTGAGCTGTAAAAGGATCCTGGAAAGAGAACAAATATTGTTAGTTTTCTTTACTAAAGTCGTTTTAATGTAATTTTGAATGCTGTTGAAGGAAGATAAGGTATGGAATTTGTCGATATGTACCTTTAGTTGTTATGAATGGCTGTTTGATATGTCTATTGATCTATTGACGGGTGTGTGCTGTCTTTCACCACACACCCTTAAAGTTGTTATGATCTGGTTAATGGAGATCTATTGTTTTAAGCTGTAAAAGGATCCTGGAAAGAGAAAAAATATTGTTTGTTTTCATTACTTAAGTCATTTATTGTAATTTTGAATGCTGTTGTATGAAGATATGGTATGAAATTTTACGATAGCTACCTTTTGTGGTTATGAATGGCTGATAGAGATGTATATTGATCTACTGACGGGTGTGTGCTGTCTTTCAGCACACACCCTTAAAGCTACTAAGATTTGGTTAATGGAGATCTATTGTTTTGAGCTGTAAAAGGATCCTGGAAAGAGAAAGAATACTGTTAGTTTTCTTTACTTAAGTCATTTTAATGTAATTTTGAATGCTGATAAATGAAGATAAGGTATGAAATGTTAGAATGTACCTTTTGTGGTTATGAATGGCTGATAGAGATGTATTTTGATCTATTGACGGGTGTGTGCTGTATTTCAGCACACACCCTTAAAGCTGCTATGATGTGATTAATGGTGATCTATTGTTTTGAGCTGTAAAAGGATCCTGGATAGAGAAAAAATATCCTTAGTTTTCTTTACTTAAGTCATTTTAATGTAATTTTAAATGCTGTTGAATGAAGATAAGGTATGGAATTTTACGATAGCTACCTTTTGTGGTTATGAATGGCTGATAGAGATGTATATTGATCTATTGACGGGTGTGTGCTGTCTTTCAGCACACACCCTTAAAGCTGCTATGATCTAGTTAATGGTGATCTATTGTTTTGAGCTGTAAAAGGATCCTGGAAAGAGAACAAATATTGTTAGTTTTCTTTACTAAAGTCGTTTTAATGTAATTTTGAATGCTGTTGAAGGAAGATAAGGTATGGAATTTGTCGATATGTTCCTTTTGTTGTTATGAATGGCTGTTTGATATGTCTATTGATCTATTGACGGGTGTGTGCTGTCTTTCACCACACACCCTTAAAGTTGTTATGATCTGGTTAATGGAGATCTATTGTTTTAAGCTGTAAAAGGATCCTGGAAAGAGAAAAAATATTGTTTGTTTTCATTACTTAAGTCATTTTAATGTAATTTTGAATGCTGTTGTATGAAGATAAGGTATGGAATTTTACGATACGTACCTTTTGTGGTTATGAATGGCTGTTAGTGATGTATATTGATCTATTGACGGGTGTGTGCTGTCTTTCAGCACACACCCTTAAAGCTGCTATGATCTGATTAATGGTGATCTATTGTTTAGAGCTGTAAAAGGATCCTGGAAAGAGAAAAAATATCCTTAGTTTTCTTTACTTAAGTCATTTTAATGTAATTTTGAATGCTGTTGAATGAAGATATGGTATGAAATTTTACGATAGCTACCTTTTGTGGTTATGAATGGCTGATAGAGATGTATATTGATCTATTGACGGGTGTGTGCTGTCTTTCAGCACACACCCTTAAAGCTGATATGATCTGGTTAATGGTGATCTATTGTTTTGAGCTGTAAAAGGATCCTGGAAAGAGAAAAAATATTGTTTGTTTTCATTACTTAAGTCATTTTAATGTAATTTTGAATGCTGTTGTATGAAGATAAGGTATGGAATTTTACGATACGTACCTTTTGTGGTTATGAATGGCTGTTAGTGATGTATATTGATCTATTGACGGGTGTGTGCTGTCTTTCAGCACACACCCTTAAAGCTGCTATGATCTGGTTAAGGGTGATCTATTGTTTTAAGGTGTAAAAGGATCCTGGAAAGGGAAAAAATATAGTAGTTTTCTTTACTTTAGACATTTTAATGTAATTTTGAATGCTGTTGAATGAAGATAAGGTATGAAATGTTAGAATGTACCTTTTGTGGTTATGAATGGCTGATAGAGATGTATTTTTATCTATTGACGGGTGTGTGCTGTCTTTCAGCACACACCCTTAAAGCTGTTATGATCTGATTAATGGTGATCTATTGTTTTGAGCTGTAAAAGGATCCTGGAAAGAGAAAAAATATCCTTAGTTTTCTTTACTTAAGTCATTTTAATGTAATTTTAAAAGCTGTTGAATGAAGATAAGGTATGGAATTTTACGATAGCTACCTTTCTTGGTTATGAATGGCTGATAGAGATGTATATTGATCTATTGACGGGTGTATGCTGTCTTTCAGCACACACCCTTAAAGTTGCTGTGATATGGGTAATTTTGATCTATAATATTGAGGTGTAAAAGGATCCTGGAAAGAGAAAGAATTCTGTTAGTTTTCTTTACTTAAGTCATTTTAATGTAATTTTGAATGCTGTTGAATGAAGATAAGGTATGAAATGTTAGAATGTACCTTTTGTGGTTATGAATGACTGATAGAGATGTATTTTGATCTATTGACGGGTGTGTGCTGTATTTCAGCACACACCCTTAAAGCTGCTATGATGTGATTAATGGTGATCTATTGTTTTGAGCTGTAAAAGGATCCTGGATAGAGAAAAAATATCCTTAGTTTTCTTTACTTAAGTCATTTTAATGTAATTTTGAATGCTGTTGAATGAAGATATGGTATAAAAATAACAATATGTACCTTTTGTGGTTATGAATGGCTGTTCGATATGTCTATTGATCTACTAACGGGTGTGTGCTGTCTTTCAGCACACACCCTTAAAGCTACTATGATTTGGTTAATGGAGATCTATTGTTTTGAGCTGTAAAAGGATCCTGGAAAGAGAAAGAATACTGTTAGTTTTCTTTACTTAAGTCATTTTAATGTAATTTTGAATGCTGATAAATGAAGATAAGGTATGAAATGTTAGAATGTACCTTTTGTGGTTATGAATGGCTGATAGAGATGTATTTTGATCTATTGACGGGTGTGTGCTGTATTTCAGCACACACCCTTAAAGCTGCTATGATGTGATTAATGGTGATCTATTGTTTTGAGCTGTAAAAGGATCCTGGATAGAGAAAAAATATTCTTAGTTTTCTTTACTTAAGTCTTTTTAATGTAATTTTAAATGCTGTTGAATGAAGATAAGGTATGAAATGTTAGAATGTACCTTTTGTGGTTATGAATGGCTGATAGAGATGTATATTGATCTATTGACGGGTGTGTGCTGTCTTTAAGCACACACCCTTAAACTTGCTATGATATGGGTAATGGTGATCTATTGTTTTGAGATGTAAAAGGATCCTGGAAAGAGAAAGAATATTGTTAGTTTTCTTTACTTAAGTCATTTTAATGTAATTTTAAATGCTGTTGAAGGAAGATAAGGTATGGAATTTCACGATATGTACCTTTTGTTGTTATGAATGGCTCTTAGAGATGTCTATTGAACTATTGACGGGTGTGTGCTGTCTTTCAGCACACACCCTTAAAGTTGCTATGATATGGGCAATGGTGATCTATTGTTTTGAGATGTAAAAAGATCCTGGAAAGAGAAAAAATATTGTTAGCTTTCTTTACTTAAGTCATTTTAATGTAATTTTGAATACTGTTGAATGAGATAAGGTATGAAATGTTACAATATGTACCTTTTGTGGTTATGAATGGCTGTTTGATATGTCTATTGATCTATTGAAGGGGTGTGTGCTGTCTTTCAGCACACACCTTTAAAGCTGCTATGATATGGGTAATGGTGATCTGTTGTTTTGAGATGTAAAAGGATCCTGGAAAGAGAAAAAATATTAGCTTTCTTTACTTAAGTCATTTTAATGTAATTTTGAATACTGTTGAATGAGATAAGGTATGAAATGTTACAATATGTACCTTTTGTGGTTATGAATGGCTGTTTGATATGTCTATTGATCTATTGACGGGTGTGTGCTGTCTTTCAGCACACACCCTTAAAGCTGCTATGATCTGGTTAAGGGTGATCTATTGTTTTAAGGTGTAAAAGGATCCTGGAAAGGGAAAAAATATAGTAGTTTTCTTTACTTAAGACATTTTAATGTAATTTTGAATGCTGTTGTATGAAGATAAGGTATGGAATTTTACGATACGTACCTTTTGTGGTTATGAATGGCTGTTAGTGATGTATATTGATCTATTGACGGGTGTGTGCTGTCTTTCAGCACACACCCTTAAAGCTGCTATGATCTGATTAATGGTGATCTATTGTTTAGAGCTGTAAAAGGATCCTGGAAAGAGAAAAAATATCCTTAGTTTTCTTTACTTAAGTCATTTTAATGTAATTTTGAATGCTGTTGAATGAAGATATGGTATGAAATTTTACGATAGCTACCTTTTGTGGTTATGAATGGCTGATAGAGATGTATATTGATCTATTGACGGGTGTGTGCTGTCTTTCAGCACACACCCTTAAAGCTGATATGATCTGGTTAATGGTGATCTATTGTTTTGAGCTGTAAAAGGATCCTGGAAAGAGAAAAAATATTGTTTGTTTTCATTACTTAAGTCATTTTAATGTAATTTTGAATGCTGTTGTATGAAGATAAGGTATGGAATTTTACGATACGTACCTTTTGTGGTTATGAGTGGCTGTTAGTGATGTATATTGATCTATTGACGGGTGTGTGCTGTCTTTCAGCACACACCCTTAAAGCTGCTATGATCTGGTTAAGGGTGATCTATTGTTTTAAGGTGTAAAAGGATCCTGGAAAGGGAAAAAATATAGTAGTTTTCTTTACTTAAGACATTTAAATGTAATTTTGAATGCTGTTGAATGAAGATAAGGTATGAAATGTTAGAATGTACCTTTTGTGGTTATGAATGGCTGATAGAGATGTATTTTTATCTATTGACGGGTGTGTGCTGTCTTTCAGCACACACCCTTAAAGCTGTTATGATCTGATTAATGGTGATCTATTGTTTTGAGCTGTAAAAGGATCCTGGAAAGAGAAAAAATATCCTTAGTTTTCTTTACTTAAGTCATTTTAATGTAATTTTAAATGCTGTTGAATGAAGATAAGGTATGGAATTTTACGATAGCTACCTTTCTTGGTTATGAATGGCTGATAGAGATGTATATTGATCTATTGACGGGTGTATGCTGTCTTTCAGCACACACCCTTAAAGTTGCTGTGATATGGGTAATGTTGATCTATAGTATTGAGGTGTAAAAGGATCCTGGAAAGAGAAAGAATTCTGTTAGTTTTCTTTACTTAAGTCATTTTAATGTAATTTTGAATGCTGTTGAATGAAGATAAGGTATGAAATGTTAGAATGTAGCTTTTGTGGTTATGAATGGCTGATAGAGATGTATACTGATCTATTGACGGGTGTGTGCTGTCTTTCAGCACACACCCTTAAACTTTCTATGATATGGGTAATGGTGATCTATTGTTTTGAGCTGTAAAAGGATCCTGGATAGAGAAAAAATATCCTTAGTTTTCTTTACTTAAGTCATTTTAATGTAATTTTAAATGCTGTTGAATGAAGATAAGTTATGTAATTTTACGATAGCTACCTTTTGTGGTTATGAATGGCTGATAGAGATGTATATTGATCTATTGACGGGTGTGTGCTGTCTTTCAGCACACACCCTTAAAGCTGCTATGATCTAGTTAATGCTGATCTATTGTTTTGAGCTGTAAAAGGATCCTGGAAAGAGAACAAATATTGTTAGTTTTCTTTACTAAAGTCGTTTTAATGTAATTTTGAATGCTGTTGAATAAAGATAAGGTATGGAATTTTACGATACGTACCTTTTGTGGTTATGAATGGCTGATAGAGATGTATATTGATCTATTGACGGGTGTGTGCTGTCTTTCAGCACACACCCTTAAACTTGCTATGATATGGGTAATGGTGATCTATTGTTTTGAGCTGTAAAAGGATCCTGGATAGAGAAAAAATATCCTTAGTTTTCTTTACTTAAGTCATTTTAATGTAATTTTAAATGCTGTTGAATGAAGATAAGTTATGTAATTTTACGATAGCTACCTTTTGTGGTTATGAATGGCTGATAGAGATGTATATTGATCTATTGACGGGTGTGTGCTGTCTTTCAGCACACACCCTTAAAGCTGCTATGATCTAGTTAATGGTGATCTATTGTTTTGAGCTGTAAAAGGATCCTGGAAAGAGAACAAATATTGTTAGTTTTCTTTACTAAAGTCGTTTTAATGTAATTTTGAATGCTGTTGAAGGCAGATAAGGTATGGAATTTGTCGATATGTACCTTTAGTTGTTATGAATGGCTGTTTGATATGTCTATTGATCTATTGACGGGTGTGTGCTGTTTTTCACCACACACCCTTAAAGTTGTTATGATCTGGTTAATGGAGATCTATTGTTTTAAGCTGTAAAAGGATCCTGGAAAGAGAAAAAATATTGTTTGTTTTAATTACTTAAGTCATTTTAATGTAATTTTGAATGCTGTTGTATGAAGATAAGGTATGGAATTTTACGATAGCTACCTTTTGTGGTTATGAATGGCTGATAGAGATGTATATTGATCTATTGACGGGTGTGTGCTGTCTTTCAGCACACACCCTTAAAGCTGATATGATCTGGTTAATGGGGATCTATTGTTTTGAGCTGTAAAAGGATCCTGGAAAGAGAACAAATATTGTTAGTTTTCTTTACTAAAGTTGTTTTAATGTAATTTTGAATGCTGTTGAAGGAAGATGAGGTATGGAATTTGACGATATGTACCTTTTGTTGTTATGAATGGCTGTTTGATATGTCTATTGATCTATTGACGGGTGTGTGCTGTCTTTCACCACACACCCTTAAAGTTGTTATGATCTGGTTAATGGTGATCTATTGTTTTGAGCTGTAAAAGGATCCTGGAAAGAGAACAAATATTGTTAGTTTTCATTACTTAAGTCATTTTAATGTAATGTTGAATGAAGATAAGGTATGGAATTTTACGATAGCTACCTTTTGTGGTTATGAATGGCTGATAGAGATGTATATTGATCTATTGACGGGTGTGTGCTGTCTTTCAGCACACACCCTTAAAGTTGCTGTGATATGGGTAATGTTGATCTATAGTATTGAGGTGTAAAAGGATCCTGGAAAGAGAAAGAATTCTGTTAGTTTTCTTTACTTAAGTCATTTTAATGTAATTTTGAATGCTGTTGTATGAAGATAAGGTATGAAATGTTAGAATGTACCTTTTGTGGTTATGAATGGCTGATAGAGATGTATATTGATCTATTGACGGGTGTGTGCTGTCTTTCAGCACACACCCTTAAACTTGCTATGATATGGGTAATGGTGATCTATTGTTTTGAGGTGTAAAAGGATCCTGAAAAGAGAAAGAATATTGTTAGTTTTCTTTACTTAAGTCATTTTAATGTAATTTTGAATGCTGTTGAATGAAGATATGGTATAAAAATAACAATATGTACCTTTTGTGGTTATGAATGGCTGTTCGATATGTCTATTGATCTACTGACGGGTGTGTGCTGTCTTTCAGCACACACCCTTAAAGCTACTATGATTTGGTTAATAGAGATCTATTGTTTTGAGCTGTAAAAGGATCCTGGAAAGAGAAAGAATACTGTTAGTTTTCTTTACTTAAGTCATTTTAATGTAATTTTGAATACTGATAAATGAAGATAAGGTATGAAATGTTAGAATGTACCTTTTGTGGTTATGAATGGCTGATAGAGATGTATTTTGATCTATTGACGGGTGTGTGCTGTATTTCAGCACACACCCTTAAATCTGCTATGATGTGATTAATGGTGATCTATTGTTTTGAGCTGTAAAAGGATCCTGGATAGAGAAAAAATATCCTTAGTTTTCTTTACTTAAGTCATTTTAATGTAATTTTAAATGCTGTTGAATGAAGATAAGTTATGTAATTTTACGATAGCTACCTTTTGTGGTTATGAATGGCTGATAGAGATGTATATTGATCTATTGACGGGTGTGTGCTGTCTTTCAGCACACACCCTTAAAGCTGCTATGATCTAGTTAATGGTGATCTATTGTTTTGAGCTGTAAAAGGATCCTGGAAAGAGAACAAATATTGTTAGTTTTCTTTACTAAAGTCGTTTTAATGTAATTTTGAATGCTGTTGAAGGCAGATAAGGTATGGAATTTTACGATACGTACCTTTTGTGGTTATGAGTGGCTGTTAGTGATGTATATTGATCTATTGACGGGTGTGTGCTGTCTTTCAGCACACACCCTTAAAGCTGCTATGATCTGGTTAAGGGTGATCTATTGTTTTAAGGTGTAAAAGGATCCTGGAAAGGGAAAAAATATAGTATTTTTCTTTACTTAAGACATTTAAATGTAATTTTGAATGCTGTTGAATGCAGATAAGGTATGAAATGTTAGAATGTACCTTTTGGGGTTATGAATGGCTGATAGAGATGTATTTTTATCTATTGACGGGTGTGTGCTGTCTTTCAGCACACACCCTTAAAGCTGTTATGATCTGATTAATGGTGATCTATTGTTTTGAGCTGTAAAAGGATCCTGGAAAGAGAAAAAATATCCTTAGTTTTCTTTACTTAAGTCATTTTAATGTAATTTTAAATGCTGTTGAATGAAGATAAGGTATGGAATTTTACGATAGCTACCTTTCTTGGTTATGAATGGCTGATAGAGATGTATATTGATCTATTGACGGGTGTATGCTGTCTTTCAGCACACACCCTTAAAGTTGCTGTGATATGGGTAATGTTGATCTATAGTATTGAGGTGTAAAAGGATCCTGGAAAGAGAAAGAATTATGTTAGTTTTCTTTACTTAAGTCATTTTAATGTAATTTTGAATGCTGTTGAATGAAGATAAGGTATGAAATGTTAGAATGTAGCTTTTGTGGTTATGAATGGCTGATAGAGATGTATACTGATCTATTGACGGGTGTGTGCTGTCTTTCAGCACACACCCTTAAACTTGCTATGATATGGGTAATGGTGATCTATTGTTTTGAGCTGTAAAAGGATCCTGGATAGAGAAAAAATATCCTTAGTTTTCTTTACTTAAGTCATTTTAATGTAATTTTAAATGCTGTTGAATGAAGATAAGTTATGTAATTTTACGATAGCTACCTTTTGTGGTTATGAATGGCTGATAGAGATGTATATTGATCTATTGACGGGTGTGTGCTGTCTTTCAGCACACACCCTTAAAGCTGCTATGATCTAGTTAATGGTGATCTATTGTTTTGAGCTGTAAAAGGATCCTGGAAAGAGAACAAATATTGTTAGTTTTCTTTACTAAAGTCGTTTTAATGTAATTTTGAATGCTGTTGAATAAAGATAAGGTATGGAATTTTACGATACGTACCTTTTGTGGTTATGAATGGCTGATAGAGATGTATATTGATCTATTGACGGGTGTGTGCTGTCTTTCAGCACACACCCTTAAACTTGCTATGATATGGGTAATGGTGATCTATTGTTTTGAGCTGTAAAAGGATCCTGGATAGAGAAAAAATATCCTTAGTTTTCTTTACTTAAGTCATTTTAATGTAATTTTAAATGCTGTTGAATGAAGATAAGTTATGTAATTTTACGATAGCTACCTTTTGTGGTTATGAATGGCTGATAGAGATGTATATTGATCTATTGACGGGTGTGTGCTGTCTTTCAGCACACACCCTTAAAGCTGCTATGATCTAGTTAATGGTGATCTATTGTTTTGAGCTGTAAAAGGATCCTGGAAAGAGAACAAATATTGTTAGTTTTCTTTACTAAAGTCGTTTTAATGTAATTTTGAATGCTGTTGAAGGCAGATAAGGTATGGAATTTGTCGATATGTACCTTTAGTTGTTATGAATGGCTGTTTGATATGTCTATTGATCTATTGACGGGTGTGTGCTGTTTTTCACCACACACCCTTAAAGTTGTTATGATCTGGTTAATGGAGATCTATTGTTTTAAGCTGTAAAAGGATCCTGGAAAGAGAAAAAATATTGTTTGTTTTAATTACTTAAGTCATTTTAATGTAATTTTGAATGCTGTTGTATGAAGATAAGGTATGGAATTTTACGATACGTACCTTTTGTGGTTATGAATGGCTGTTAGTGATGTATATTGATCTATTGACGGGTGTGTGCTGTCTTTCAGCACACACCCTTAAAGCTGCTATGATCTGATTAATGGTGATCTATTGTTTAGAGCTGTAAAAGGATCCTGGAAAGAGAAAAAATATCCTTAGTTTTCTTTACTTAAGTCATTTTAATGTAATTTTGAATGCTGTTGAATGAAGATATGGTATGAAATTTTACGATAGCTACCTTTTGTGGTTATGAATGGCTGATAGAGATGTATATTGATCTATTGACGGGTGTGTGCTGTCTTTCAGCACACACCCTTAAAGCTGATATGATCTGGTTAATGGGGATCTATTGTTTTGAGCTGTAAAAGGATCCTGGAAAGAGAACAAATATTGTTAGTTTTCTTTACTAAAGTTGTTTTAATGTAATTTTGAATGCTGTTGAAGGAAGATGAGGTATGGAATTTGACGATATGTACCTTTTGTTGTTATGAATGGCTGTTTGATATGTCTATTGATCTATTGACGGGTGTGTGCTGTCTTTCACCACACACCCTTAAAGTTGTTATGATCTGGTTAATGGTGATCTATTGTTTTGAGCTGTAAAAGGATCCTGGAAAGAGAACAAATATTGTTAGTTTTCATTACTTAAGTCATTTTAATGTAATGTTGAATGCTGTTGAATGAAGATAAGGTATGGAATTTTAGGATAGCTACCTTTTGTGGTTATGAATGGCTGATAGAGATGTATATTGATCTATTGACGGGTGTGTGCTGTCTTTCAGCACACACCCTTAAAGTTGCTGTGATATGGGTAATGTTGATCTATAGTATTGAGGTGTAAAAGGATCCTGGAAAGAGAAAGAATTCTGTTAGTTTTCTTTACTTAAGTCATTTTAATGTAATTTTGAATGCTGTTGTATGAAGATAAGGTATGAAATGTTAGAATGTACCTTTTGTGGTTATGAATGGCTGATAGAGATGTATATTGATCTATTGACGGGTGTGTGCTGTCTTTCAGCACACACCCTTAAACTTGCTATGATATGGGTAATGGTGATCTATTGTTTTGAGGTGTAAAAGGATCCTGAAAAGAGAAAGAATATTGTTAGTTTTCTTTACTTAAGTCATTTTAATGTAATTTTGAATGCTGTTGAATGAAGATATGGTATAAAAATAACAATATGTACCTTTTGTGGTTATGAATGGCTGTTCGATATGTCTATTGATCTACTGACGGGTGTGTGCTGTCTTTCAGCACACACCCTTAAAGCTACTATGATTTGGTTAATAGAGATCTATTGTTTTGAGCTGTAAAAGGATCCTGGAAAGAGAAAGAATACTGTTAGTTTTCTTTACTTAAGTCATTTTAATGTAATTTTGAATACTGATAAATGAAGATAAGGTATGAAATGTTAGAATGTACCTTTTGTGGTTATGAATGGCTGATAGAGATGTATTTTGATCTGTTGACGGGTGTGTGCTGTATTTCAGCACACACCCTTAAATCTGCTATGATGTGATTAATGGTGATCTATTGTTTTGAGCTGTAAAAGGATCCTGGATAGAGAAAAAATATCCTTAGTTTTCTTTACTTAAGTCATTTTAATGTAATTTTAAATGCTGTTGAATGAAGATAAGTTATGTAATTTTACGATAGCTACCTTTTGTGGTTATGAATGGCTGATAGAGATGTATATTGATCTATTGACGGGTGTGTGCTGTCTTTCAGCACACACCCTTAAAGCTGCTATGATCTAGTTAATGGTGATCTATTGTTTTGAGCTGTAAAAGGATCCTGGAAAGAGAACAAATATTGTTAGTTTTCTTTACTAAAGTCGTTTTAATGTAATTTTGAATGCTGTTGAAGGCAGATAAGGTATGGAATTTTACGATACGTACCTTTTGTGGTTATGAGTGGCTGTTAGTGATGTATATTGATCTATTGACGGGTGTGTGCTGTTATTCAGCACACACCCTTAAAGCTGCTATGATCTGGTTAAGGGTGATCTATTGTTTTAAGGTGTAAAAGGATCCTGGAAAGGGAAAAAATATAGTAGTTTTCTTTACTTAAGACATTTAAATGTAATTTTGAATGCTGTTGAATGAAGATAAGGTATGAAATGTTAGAATGTACCTTTTGTGGTTATGAATGGCTGATAGAGATGTATTTTTATCTATTGACGGGTGTGTGCTGTCTTTCAGCACACACCCTTAAAGCTGTTATGATCTGATTAATGGTGATCTATTGTTTTGAGCTGTAAAAGGATCCTGGAAAGAGAAAAAATATCCTTAGTTTTCTTTACTTAAGTCATTTTAATGTAATTTTAAATGCTGTTGAATGAAGATAAGGTATGGAATTTTACGATAGCTACCTTTCTTGGTTATGAATGGCTGATAGAGATGTATATTGATCTATTGACGGGTGTATGCTGTCTTTCAGCACACACCCTTAAAGTTGCTGTGATATGGGTAATGTTGATCTATAGTATTGAGGTGTAAAAGGATCCTGGAAAGAGAAAGAATTCTGTTAGTTTTCTTTACTTAAGTCATTTTAATGTAATTTTGAATGCTGTTGAATGAAGATAAGGTATGAAATGTTAGAATGTAGCTTTTGTGGTTATGAATGGCTGATAGAGATGTATACTGATCTATTGACGGGTTTGTGCTGTCTTTCAGCACACACCCTTAAACTTGCTATGATATGGGTAATGGTGATCTATTGTTTTGAGCTGTAAAAGGATCCTGGATAGAGAAAAAATATCCTTAGTTTTCTTTACTTAAGTCATTTTAATGTAATTTTAAATGCTGTTGAATGAAGATAAGTAATGTAATTTTACGATAGCTACCTTTTGTGGTTATGAATGGCTGATAGAGATGTATATTGATCTATTGACGGGTGTGTGCTGTCTTTCAGCACACACCCTTAAAGCTGCTATGATCTAGTTAATGGTGATCTATTGTTTTGAGCTGTAAAAGGATCCTGGAAAGAGAACAAATATTGTTAGTTTTCTTTACTAAAGTCGTTTTAATGTAATTTTGAATGCTGTTGAATAAAGATAAGGTATGGAATTTTACGATACGTACCTTTTGTGGTTATGAATGGCTGATAGAGATGTATATTGATCTATTGACGGGTGTGTGCTGTCTTTCAGCACACACCCTTAAACTTGCTATGATATGGGTAATGGTGATCTATTGTTTTGAGCTGTAAAAGGATCCTGGATAGAGAAAAAATATCCTTAGTTTTCTTTACTTAAGTCATTTTAATGTAATTTTAAATGCTGTTGAATGAAGATAAGTTATGTAATTTTACGATAGCTACCTTTTGTGGTTATGAATGGCTGATAGAGATGTATATTGATCTATTGACGGGTGTGTGCTGTCTTTCAGCACACACCCTTAAAGCTGCTATGATCTAGTTAATGGTGATCTATTGTTTTGAGCTGTAAAAGGATCCTGGAAAGAGAACAAATATTGTTAGTTTTCTTTACTAAAGTCGTTTTAATGTAATTTTGAATGCTGTTGAAGGCAGATAAGGTATGGAATTTGTCGATATGTACCTTTAGTTGTTATGAATGGCTGTTTGATATGTCTATTGATCTATTGACGGGTGTGTGCTGTTTTTCACCACACACCCTTAAAGTTGTTATGATCTGGTTAATGGAGATCTATTGTTTTAAGCTGTAAAAGGATCCTGGAAAGAGAAAAAATATTGTTTGTTTTAATTACTTAAGTCATTTTAATGTAATTTTGAATGCTGTTGTATGAAGATAAGGTATGGAATTTTACGATACGTACCTTTTGTGGTTATGAATGGCTGATAGAGATGTATATTGATCTATTGACGGGTGTGTGCTGTCTTTCAGCACACACCCTTAAAGCTGCTATGATCTAGTTAATGGTGATCTATTGTTTTGAGCTGTAAAAGGATCCTGGAAAGAGAACAAATATTGTTAGTTTTCTTTACTAAAGTCGTTTTAATGTAATTTTGAATGCTGTTGAAGGCAGATAAGGTATGGAATTTTACGATACGTACCTTTTGTGGTTATGAGTGGCTGTTAGTGATGTATATTGATCTATTGACGGGTGTGTGCTGTTATTCAGCACACACCCTTAAAGCTGCTATGATCTGGTTAAGGGTGATCTATTGTTTTAAGGTGTAAAAGGATCCTGGAAAGGGAAAAAATATAGTAGTTTTCTTTACTTAAGACATTTAAATGTAATTTTGAATGCTGTTGAATGAAGATAAGGTATGAAATGTTAGAATGTACCTTTTGTGGTTATGAATGGCTGATAGAGATGTATTTTTATCTATTGACGGGTGTGTGCTGTCTTTCAGCACACACCCTTAAAGCTGTTATGATCTGATTAATGGTGATCTATTGTTTTGAGCTGTAAAAGGATCCTGGAAAGAGAAAAAATATCCTTAGTTTTCTTTACTTAAGTCATTTTAATGTAATTTTAAATGCTGTTGAATGAAGATAAGGTATGGAATTTTACGATAGCTACCTTTCTTGGTTATGAATGGCTGATAGAGATGTATATTGATCTATTGACGGGTGTATGCTGTCTTTCAGCACACACCCTTAAAGTTGCTGTGATATGGGTAATGTTGATCTATAGTATTGAGGTGTAAAAGGATCCTGGAAAGAGAAAGAATTCTGTTAGTTTTCTTTACTTAAGTCATTTTAATGTAATTTTGAATGCTGTTGAATGAAGATAAGGTATGAAATGTTAGAATGTAGCTTTTGTGGTTATGAATGGCTGATAGAGATGTATACTGATCTATTGACGGGTTTGTGCTGTCTTTCAGCACACACCCTTAAACTTGCTATGATATGGGTAATGGTGATCTATTGTTTTGAGCTGTAAAAGGATCCTGGATAGAGAAAAAATATCCTTAGTTTTCTTTACTTAAGTCATTTTAATGTAATTTTAAATGCTGTTGAATGAAGATAAGTTATGTAATTTTACGATAGCTACCTTTTGTGGTTATGAATGGCTGATAGAGATGTATATTGATCTATTGACGGGTGTGTGCTGTCTTTCAGCACACACCCTTAAAGCTGCTATGATCTAGTTAATGGTGATCTATTGTTTTGAGCTGTAAAAGGATCCTGGAAAGAGAACAAATATTGTTAGTTTTCTTTACTAAAGTCGTTTTAATGTAATTTTGAATGCTGTTGAATAAAGATAAGGTATGGAATTTTACGATACGTACCTTTTGTGGTTATGAATGGCTGATAGAGATGTATATTGATCTATTGACGGGTGTGTGCTGTCTTTCAGCACACACCCTTAAACTTGCTATGATATGGGTAATGGTGATCTATTGTTTTGAGCTGTAAAAGGATCCTGGATAGAGAAAAAATATCCTTAGTTTTCTTTACTTAAGTCATTTTAATGTAATTTTAAATGCTGTTGAATGAAGATAAGTTATGTAATTTTACGATAGCTACCTTTTGTGGTTATGAATGGCTGATAGAGATGTATATTGATCTATTGACGGGTGTGTGCTGTCTTTCAGCACACACCCTTAAAGCTGCTATGATCTAGTTAATGGTGATCTATTGTTTTGAGCTGTAAAAGGATCCTGGAAAGAGAACAAATATTGTTAGTTTTCTTTACTAAAGTCGTTTTAATGTAATTTTGAATGCTGTTGAAGGCAGATAAGGTATGGAATTTGTCGATATGTACCTTTAGTTGTTATGAATGGCTGTTTGATATGTCTATTGATCTATTGACGGGTGTGTGCTGTTTTTCACCACACACCCTTAAAGTTGTTATGATCTGGTTAATGGAGATCTATTGTTTTAAGCTGTAAAAGGATCCTGGAAAGAGAAAAAATATTGTTTGTTTTAATTACTTAAGTCATTTTAATGTAATTTTGAATGCTGTTGTATGAAGATAAGGTATGGAATTTTACGATACGTACCTTTTGTGGTTATGAATGGCTGTTAGTGATGTATATTGATCTATTGACGGGTGTGTGCTGTCTTTCAGCACACACCCTTAAAGCTGCTATGATCTGATTAATGGTGATCTATTGTTTAGAGCTGTAAAAGGATCCTGGAAAGAGAAAAAATATCCTTAGTTTTCTTTACTTAAGTCATTTTAATGTAATTTTGAATGCTGTTGAATGAAGATATGGTATGAAATTTTACGATAGCTACCTTTTGTGGTTATGAATGGCTGATAGAGATGTATATTGATCTATTGACGGGTGTGTGCTGTCTTTCAGCACACACCCTTAAAGCTGATATGATCTGGTTAATGGGGATCTATTGTTTTGAGCTGTAAAAGGATCCTGGAAAGAGAACAAATATTGTTAGTTTTCTTTACTAAAGTTGTTTTAATGTAATTTTGAATGCTGTTGAAGGAAGATGAGGTATGGAATTTGACGATATGTACCTTTTGTTGTTATGAATGGCTGTTTGATATGTCTATTGATCTATTGACGGGTGTGTGCTGTCTTTCACCACACACCCTTAAAGTTGTTATGATCTGGTTAATGGTGATCTATTGTTTTGAGCTGTAAAAGGATCCTGGAAAGAGAACAAATATTGTTAGTTTTCATTACTTAAGTCATTTTAATGTAATGTTGAATGCTGTTGAATGAAGATAAGGTATGGAATTTTAGGATAGCTACCTTTTGTGGTTATGAATGGCTGATAGAGATGTATATTGATCTATTGACGGGTGTGTGCTTTCTTTCAGCACACCCCCTTAAAGTTGCTGTGATATGGGTAATGTTGATCTATAGTATTGAGGTGTAAAAGGATCCTGGAAAGAGAAAGAATTATGTTAGTTTTCTTTACTTAAGTCATTTTAATGTAATTTTGAATGCTGTTGAATGAAGATAAGGTATGAAATGTTAGAATGTACCTTTTGTGGTTATGAATGGCTGATAGAGATGTATATTGATCTATTGACGGGTGTGTGCTGTCTTTCAGCACACACCCTTAAACTTGCTATGATATGGGTAATGGTGATCTATTGTTTTGAGGTGTAAAAGGATCCTGAAAAGAGAAAGAATATTGTTAGTTTTCTTTACTTAAGTCATTTTAATGTAATTTTGAATGCTGTTGAATGAAGATATGGTATAAAAATAACAATATGTACCTTTTGTGGTTATGAATGGTTGTTCGATATGTCTATTGATCTACTGACGGGTGTGTGCTGTCTTTCAGCACACACCCTTAAAGCTACTATGATTTGGTTAATGGAGATCTATTGTTTAGAGCTGTAAAAGGATCCTGGAAAGAGAAAAAATATCCTTAGTTTTCTTTACTTAAGTCATTTTAATGTAATTTTGAATGCTGATAAATGAAGATAAGGTATGAAATGTTAGAATGTACCTTTTGTGGTTATGAATGGCTGATAGAGATGTATTTTGATCTATTGACGGGTGTGTGCTGTATTTCAGCACACACCCTTAAAGCTGCTATGATGTGATTAATGGTGATTTATTGTTTTGAGCTGTAAAAGGATCCTGTGGATAGAGAAAAAATATCCTTAGTTTTCTTTACTTAAGTCATTTTAATGTAATTTTAAATGCTGTTGAATGAAGATAAGTTATGTAATTTTACGATAGCTACCTTTTGTGGTTATGAATGGCTGATAGAGATGTATATTGATCTATTGACGGGTGTGTGCTGTCTTTCAGCACACACCCTTAAAGCTGCTATGATCTAGTAAATGGTGATCTATTGTTTTGAGCTGTAAAAGGATCCTGGAAAGAGAACAAATATTGTTAGTTTTCTTTACTAAAGTCGTTTTAATGTAATTTTGAATGCTGTTGAAGGCAGATAAGGTATGGAATTTGTCGATATGTACCTTTAGTTGTTATGAATGGCTGTTTGATATGTCTATTGATCTATTGACGGGTGTGTGCTGTTTTTCACCACACACCCTTAAAGTTGTTATGATCTGGTTAATGGAGATCTATTGTTTTAAGCTGTAAAAGGATCCTGGAAAGAGAAAAAATATTGTTTGTTTTCATTACTTAAGTCATTTTAATGTAATTTTGAATGCTGTTGTATGAAGATAAGGTATGGAATTTTACGATACGTACCTTTTGTGGTTATGAATGGCTGTTAGTGATGTATATTGATCTATTGACGGGTGTGTGCTGTCTTTCAGCACACACCCTTAAAGCTGCTATGATCTGATTAATGGTGATCTATTGTTTAGAGCTGTAAAAGGATCCTGGAAAGAGAAAAAATATCCTTAGTTTTCTTTACTTAAGTCATTTTAATGTAATTTTGAATGCTGTTGAATGAAGATATGGTATGAAATTTTACGATAGCTACCTTTTGTGGTTATGAATGGCTGATAGAGATGTATATTGATCTATTGACGGGTGTGTGCTGTCTTTCAGCACACACCCTTAAAGCTGATATGATCTGGTTAATGGGGATCTATTGTTTTGAGCTGTAAAAGGATCCTGGAAAGAGAACAAATATTGTTAGTTTTCTTTACTAAAGTTGTTTTAATGTAATTTTGAATGCTGTTGAAGGAAGATGAGGTATGGAATTTGACGATATGTACCTTTTGTTGTTATGAATGGCTGTTTGATATGTCTATTGATCTATTGACGGGTGTGTGCTGTCTTTCACCACACACCCTTAAAGTTGTTATGATCTGGTTAATGGTGATCTATTGTTTTGAGCTGTAAAAGGATCCTGGAAAGAGAACAAATATTGTTAGTTTTCATTACTTATGTCATTTTAATGTAATGTTGAATGCTGTTGAATGAAGATAAGGTATGGAATTTTACGATAGCTACCTTTTGTGGTTATGAATGGCTGATAGAGATGTATATTGATCTATTGACGGGTGTGTGCTTTCTTTCAGCACACCCCCTTAAAGTTGCTGTGATATGGGTAATGTTGATCTATAGTATTGAGGTGTAAAAGGATCCTGGAAAGAGAAAGAATTATGTTAGTTTTCTTTACTTAAGTCATTTTAATGTAATTTTGAATGCTGTTGAATGAAGATAAGGTATGAAATGTTAGAATGTACCTTTTGTGGTTATGAATGGCTGATAGAGATGTATATTGATCTATTGACGGGTGTGTGCTGTCTTTCAGCACACACCCTTAAACTTGCTATGATATGGGTAATGGTGATCTATTGTTTTGAGGTGTAAAAGGATCCTGAAAAGAGAAAGAATATTGTTAGTTTTCTTTACTTAAGTCATTTTAATGTAATTTTGAATGCTGTTGAATGAAGATATGGTATAAAAATAACAATATGTACCTTTTGTGGTTATGAATGGCTGTTCGATATGTCTATTGATCTACTGACGGGTGTGTGCTGTCTTTCAGCACACACCCTTAAAGCTACTATGATTTGGTTAATGGAGATCTATTGTTTAGAGCTGTAAAAGGATCCTGGAAAGAGAAAAAATATCCTTAGTTTTCTTTACTTAAGTCATTTTAATGTAATTTTGAATGCTGATAAATGAAGATAAGGTATGAAATGTTAGAATGTACCTTTTGTGGTTATGAATGGCTGATAGAGATGTATTTTGATCTATTGACGGGTGTGTGCTGTATTTCAGCACACACCCTTAAAGCTGCTATGATGTGATTAATGGTGATTTATTGTTTTGAGCTGTAAAAGGATCCTGTGGATAGAGAAAAAATATCCTTAGTTTTCTTTACTTAAGTCATTTTAATGTAATTTTAAATGCTGTTGAATGAAGATAAGGTATGGAATTTTACGATACGTACCTTTTGTGGTTATGAATGGCTGATAGAGATGTATATTGATCTATTGACGGGTGTGTGCTGTCTTTCAGCACACACCCTTAAAGCTGCTATGATCTGATTAATGGTGATCTATTGTTTAGAGCTGTAAAAGGATCCTGGAAAGAGAAAAAATATCCTTAGTTTTCTTTACTTAAGTCATTTTAATGTAATTTTGAATGCTGTTGAATGAAGATATGGTATGAAATTTTACGATAGCTACCTTTTGTGGTTATGAATGGCTGATAGAGATGTATATTGATCTATTGACGGGTGTGTGCTGTCTTTCAGCACACACCCTTAAAGCTGATATGATCTGGTTAATGGGGATCTATTGTTTTGAGCTGTAAAAGGATCCTGGAAAGAGAACAAATATTGTTAGTTTTCTTTACTAAAGTTGTTTTAATGTAATTTTGAATGCTGTTGAAGGAAGATGAGGTATGGAATTTGACGATATGTACCTTTTGTTGTTATGAATGGCTGTTTGATATGTCTATTGATCTATTGACGGGTGTGTGCTGTCTTTCACCACACACCCTTAAAGTTGTTATGATCTGGTTAATGGTGATCTATTGTTTTGAGCTGTAAAAGGATCCTGGAAAGAGAAAAAATATTGTTAGTTTTCATTACTTAAGTCATTTTAATGTAATGTTGAATGCTGTTGAATGAAGATAAGGTATGGAATTTTACGATAGCTACCTTTTGTGGTTATGAATGGCTGATAGAGATGTATATTGATCTATTGACGGGTGTGTGCTGTCTTTCAGCACACACCCTTAAAGTTGCTGTGATATGGGTAATGTTGATCTATAGTATTGAGGTGTAAAAGGATCCTGGAAAGAGAAATAATTCTGTTAGTTTTCTTTACTTAAGTCATTTTAATGTAATTTTGAATGCTGTTGAATGAAGATAAGGTATGAAATGTTAGAATGTACCTTTTGTGGTTATGAATGGCTGATAGAGATGTATATTGATCTATTGACGGGTGTGTGCTGTCTTTCAGCACACACCCTTAAACTTGCTATGATAAGGGGAATGGTGATCTATTGTTTTGAGGTGTAAAAGGATCCTGAAAAGAGAAAGAATATTGTTAGTTTTCTTTACTTAAGTCATTTTAATGTAATTTTGAATGCTGTTGAATGAAGATATGGTATAAAAATAACAATATGTACCTTTTGTGGTTATGAATGGTTGTTCGATATGTCTATTGATCTACTGACGGGTGTGTGCTGTCTTTCAGCACACACCCTTAAAGCTACTATGATTTGGTTAATGGAGATCTATTGTTTTGAGATGAAAAAGGATCCTGGAAAGAGAAATAATACTGTTAGTTTTCTTTACTTAAGTCATTTTAATGTAATTTTGAATGCTGATAAATGAAGATAAGGTATGAAATGTTAGAATGTACCTTTTGTGGTTATGAATGGCTGATAGAGATGTATTTTGATCTATTGACGGGTGTGTGCTGTATTTCAGCACACACCCTTAAAGCTGCTATGATGTGATTAATGGTGATCTATTGTTTTGAGCTGTAAAAGGATCCTGGAAAGAGAAAAAATATCCTTAGTTTTCTTTACTTAAGTCATTTTAATGTAATTTTAAATGCTGTTGAATGAAGATAAGGTATGGAATTTTACGATAGCTACCTTTTGTGGTTATGAATGGCTGATAGAGATGTATATTGATCTATTGACGGGTGTGTGCTGTCTTTCAGCACACACCCTTAAAGCTGCTATGATCTAGTTAATGGTGATCTATTGTTTTGAGCTGTAAAAGGATCCTGGAAAGAGAACAAATATTGTTAGTTTTCTTTACTAAAGTCGTTTTAATGTAATTTTGAATGCTGTTGAAGGAAGATAAGGTATGGAATTTGTCGATATGTACCTTTAGTTGTTATGAATGGCTGTTTGATATGTCTATTGATCTATTGACGGGTGTGTGCTGTCTTTCACCACACACCCTTAAAGTTGTTATGATCTGGTTAATGGAGATCTATTGTTTTAAGCTGTAAAATGATCCTGGAAAGAGAAAAAATATTGTTTGTTTTCATTACTTAAGTCATTTTAATGTAATTTTGAATGCTGTTGTATGAAGATAAGGTATGGAATTTTACGATACGTACCTTTTGTGGTTATGAATGGCTGTTAGTGATGTATATTGATCTATTGACGGGTGTGTGCTGTCTTTCAGCACACACCCTTAAAGCTGCTATGATCTGGTTAAGGGTGATCTATTGTTTTAAGGTGTAAAGGATCCTGGAAAGGGAAAAAATATAGTAGTTTTCTTTACTTAAGACATTTTAATGTAATTTTGAATGCTGTTGAATGAAGATAAGGTATGAAATGTTAGAATGTACCTTTTGTGGTTATGAATGGCTGATAGAGATGTATTTTGATCTATTGACGGGTGTGTGCTGTATTTCAGCACACACCCTTAAAGCTGCTATGATGTGATTAATGGTGATCTATTGTTTTGAGCTGTAAAAGTATCCTGGATAGAGAAAAAATATCCTTAGTTTTCTTTACTTAAGTCATTTTAATGTAATTTTGAATGCTGTTGAATGAAGATATGGTATAAAAATAACAATATGTACCTTTTGTGGTTATGAATGGCTGTTCGATATGTCTATTGATCTACTGACGGGTGTGTGCTGTCTTTCAGCACACACCCTTAAAGCTACAATGATTTGGTTAATGGAGATCTATTGTTTTGAGCTGTAAAAGGATCCTGGAAAGAGAACAAATATTGTTAGTTTTCTTTACTAAAGTCGTTTTAATGTAATTTTGAATGCTGTTGAAGGAAGATAAGGTATGGAATTTTACGATACGTACCTTTTGTGGTTATGAATGGCTGATAGAGATGTATATTGATCTATTGACGGGTGTGTGCTGTCTTTCAGCACACACCCTTAAACTTGCTATGATATGGGTAATGGTGATCTATTGTTTTGAGGTGTAAAAGGATCCTGAAAAGAGAAAGAATATTGTTAGTTTCCTTTACTTAAGTCATTTTAATGTAATTTTGAATGCTGTTGAATGAAGATATGGTATAAAAATAACAATATGTACCTTTTGTGGTTATGAATGGCTGTTCGATATGTCTATTGATCTACTGACGGGTGTGTGCTGTCTTTCAGCACACACCCTTAAAGCTACTATGATTTGGTTAATGGAGATCTATTGTTTTGAACTGTAAAAGGATCCTGGAAAGAGAAAGAATACTGTTAGTTTTCTTTACTTAAGTCATTTTAATGTAATTTTGAATGCTGATAAATGAAGATAAGGTATGAAATGTTAGAATGTACCTTTTGTGGTTATGAATGGCTGATAGAGATGTATTTTGATCTATTGACGGGTGTGTGCTGTATTTCAGCACACACCCTTAAAGCTGCTATGATGTGATTAATGGTGATCTATTGTTTTGAGCTGTAAAAGGATCCTGGATAAAAAAAAAATATCCTTAGTTTTCTTTACTTAAGTCATTTTAATGTAATTTTAAATGCTGTTAAATGAAGATAAGTTATGTAATTTTACGATAGCTACCTTTTGTGGTTATGAATGGCTGATAGAGATGTATATTGATCTATTGACGGGTGTGTGCTGTCTTTCAGCACACACCCTTAAAGCTGCTATGATCTAGTTAATGGTGATCTATTGTTTTGAGCTGTAAAAGGATCCTGGAAAGAGAACAAACATTGTTAGTTTTCTTTACTAAAGTCGTTTTAATGTAATTTTGAATGCTGTTGAAGGCAGATAAGGTATGGAATTTGTCGATATGTACCTTTAGTTGTTATGAATGGCTGTTTGATATGTCTATTGATCTATTGACGGGTGTGTGCTGTTTTTCACCACACACTCTTAAAGTTGTTATGATCTGGTTAATGGAGATCTATTGTTTTAAGCTGTAAAAGGATCCTGGAAAGAGAACAAATATTGTTAGTTTTCATTACTTATGTCATTTTAATGTAATGTTGAATGCTGTTGAATGAAGATAAGGTATGGAATTTTACGATAGCTACCTTTTGTGGTTATGAATGGCTGATAGAGATGTATATTGATCTATTGACGGGTGTGTGCTTTCTTTCAGCACACCCCCTTAAAGTTGCTGTGATATGGGTAATGTTGATCTATAGTATTGAGGTGTAAAAGGATCCTGGAAAGAGAAAGAATTATGTTAGTTTTCTTTACTTAAGTCATTTTAATGTAATTTTGAATGCTGTTGAATGAAGATAAGGTATGAAATGTTAGAATGTACCTTTTGTGGTTATGAATGGCTGATAGAGATGTATATTGATCTATTGACGGGTGTGTGCTGTCTTTCAGCACACACCCTTAAACTTGCTATGATATGGGTAATGGTGATCTATTGTTTTGAGGTGTAAAAGGATCCTGAAAAGAGAAAGAATATTGTTAGTTTTCTTTACTTAAGTCATTTTAATGTAATTTTGAATGCTGTTGAATGAAGATATGGTATAAAAATAACAATATGTACCTTTTGTGGTTATGAATGGCTGTTCGATATGTCTATTGATCTACTGACGGGTGTGTGCTGTCTTTCAGCACACACCCTTAAAGCTACTATGATTTGGTTAATGGAGATCTATTGTTTAGAGCTGTAAAAGGATCCTGGAAAGAGAAAAAATATCCTTAGTTTTCTTTACTTAAGTCATTTTAATGTAATTTTGAATGCTGATAAATGAAGATAAGGTATGAAATGTTAGAATGTACCTTTTGTGGTTATGAATGGCTGATAGAGATGTATTTTGATCTATTGACGGGTGTGTGCTGTATTTCAGCACACACCCTTAAAGCTGCTATGATGTGATTAATGGTGATTTATTGTTTTGAGCTGTAAAAGGATCCTGTGGATAGAGAAAAAATATCCTTAGTTTTCTTTACTTAAGTCATTTTAATGTAATTTTAAATGCTGTTGAATGAAGATAAGTTATGTAATTTTACGATAGCTACCTTTTGTGGTTATGAATGGCTGATAGAGATGTATATTGATCTATTGACGGGTGTGTGCTGTCTTTCAGCACACACCCTTAAAGCTGCTATGATCTAGTAAATGGTGATCTATTGTTTTGAGCTGTAAAAGGATCCTGGAAAGAGAACAAATATTGTTAGTTTTCTTTACTAAAGTCGTTTTAATGTAATTTTGAATGCTGTTGAAGGCAGATAAGGTATGGAATTTGTCGATATGTACCTTTAGTTGTTATGAATGGCTGTTTGATATGTCTATTGATCTATTGACGGGTGTGTGCTGTTTTTCACCACACACCCTTAAAGTTGTTATGATCTGGTTAATGGAGATCTATTGTTTTAAGCTGTAAAAGGATCCTGGAAAGAGAAAAAATATTGTTTGTTTTCATTACTTAAGTCATTTTAATGTAATTTTGAATGCTGTTGTATGAAGATAAGGTATGGAATTTTACGATACGTACCTTTTGTGGTTATGAATGGCTGTTAGTGATGTATATTGATCTATTGACGGGTGTGTGCTGTCTTTCAGCACACACCCTTAAAGCTGCTATGATCTGATTAATGGTGATCTATTGTTTAGAGCTGTAAAAGGATCCTGGAAAGAGAAAAAATATCCTTAGTTTTCTTTACTTAAGTCATTTTAATGTAATTTTGAATGCTGTTGAATGAAGATATGGTATGAAATTTTACGATAGCTACCTTTTGTGGTTATGAATGGCTGATAGAGATGTATATTGATCTATTGACGGGTGTGTGCTGTCTTTCAGCACACACCCTTAAAGCTGATATGATCTGGTTAATGGGGATCTATTGTTTTGAGCTGTAAAAGGATCCTGGAAAGAGAACAAATATTGTTAGTTTTCTTTACTAAAGTTGTTTTAATGTAATTTTGAATGCTGTTGAAGGAAGATGAGGTATGGAATTTGACGATATGTACCTTTTGTTGTTATGAATGGCTGTTTGATATGTCTATTGATCTATTGACGGGTGTGTGCTGTCTTTCACCACACACCCTTAAAGTTGTTATGATCTGGTTAATGGTGATCTATTGTTTTGAGCTGTAAAAGGATCCTGGAAAGAGAACAAATATTGTTAGTTTTCATTACTTATGTCATTTTAATGTAATGTTGAATGCTGTTGAATGAAGATAAGGTATGGAATTTTACGATAGCTACCTTTTGTGGTTATGAATGGCTGATAGAGATGTATATTGATCTATTGACGGGTGTGTGCTTTCTTTCAGCACACCCCCTTAAAGTTGCTGTGATATGGGTAATGTTGATCTATAGTATTGAGGTGTAAAAGGATCCTGGAAAGAGAAAGAATTATGTTAGTTTTCTTTACTTAAGTCATTTTAATGTAATTTTGAATGCTGTTGAATGAAGATAAGGTATGAAATGTTAGAATGTACCTTTTGTGGTTATGAATGGCTGATAGAGATGTATATTGATCTATTGACGGGTGTGTGCTGTCTTTCAGCACACACCCTTAAACTTGCTATGATATGGGTAATGGTGATCTATTGTTTTGAGGTGTAAAAGGATCCTGAAAAGAGAAAGAATATTGTTAGTTTTCTTTACTTAAGTCATTTTAATGTAATTTTGAATGCTGTTGAATGAAGATATGGTATAAAAATAACAATATGTACCTTTTGTGGTTATGAATGGCTGTTCGATATGTCTATTGATCTACTGACGGGTGTGTGCTGTCTTTCAGCACACACCCTTAAAGCTACTATGATTTGGTTAATGGAGATCTATTGTTTAGAGCTGTAAAAGGATCCTGGAAAGAGAAAAAATATCCTTAGTTTTCTTTACTTAAGTCATTTTAATGTAATTTTGAATGCTGATAAATGAAGATAAGGTATGAAATGTTAGAATGTACCTTTTGTGGTTATGAATGGCTGATAGAGATGTATTTTGATCTATTGACGGGTGTGTGCTGTATTTCAGCACACACCCTTAAAGCTGCTATGATGTGATTAATGGTGATTTATTGTTTTGAGCTGTAAAAGGATCCTGTGGATAGAGAAAAAATATCCTTAGTTTTCTTTACTTAAGTCATTTTAATGTAATTTTAAATGCTGTTGAATGAAGATAAGTTATGTAATTTTACGATAGCTACCTTTTGTGGTTATGAATGGCTGATAGAGATGTATATTGATCTATTGACGGGTGTGTGCTGTCTTTCAGCACACACCCTTAAAGCTGCTATGATCTAGTAAATGGTGATCTATTGTTTTGAGCTGTAAAAGGATCCTGGTAAGAGAACAAATATTGTTAGTTTTCTTTACTAAAGTCGTTTTAATGTAATTTTGAATGCTGTTGAAGGCAGATAAGGTATGGAATTTGTCGATATGTACCTTTAGTTGTTATGAATGGCTGTTTGATATGTCTATTGATCTATTGACGGGTGTGTGCTGTTTTTCACCACACACCCTTAAAGTTGTTATGATCTGGTTAATGGAGATCTATTGTTTTAAGCTGTAAAAGGATCCTGGAAAGAGAAAAAATATTGTTTGTTTTCATTACTTAAGTCATTTTAATGTAATTTTGAATGCTGTTGTATGAAGATAAGGTATGGAATTTTACGATACGTACCTTTTGTGGTTATGAATGGCTGTTAGTGATGTATATTGATCTATTGACGGGTGTGTGCTGTCTTTCAGCACACACCCTTAAAGCTGCTATGATCTGATTAATGGTGATCTATTGTTTAGAGCTGTAAAAGGATCCTGGAAAGAGAAAAAATATCCTTAGTTTTCTTTACTTAAGTCATTTTAATGTAATTTTGAATGCTGTTGAATGAAGATATGGTATGAAATTTTACGATAGCTACCTTTTGTGGTTATGAATGGCTGATAGAGATGTATATTGATCTATTGACGGGTGTGTGCTGTCTTTCAGCACACACCCTTAAAGCTGATATGATCTGGTTAATGGGGATCTATTGTTTTGAGCTGTAAAAGGATCCTGGAAAGAGAACAAATATTGTTAGTTTTCTTTACTAAAGTTGTTTTAATGTAATTTTGAATGCTGTTGAAGGAAGATGAGGTATGGAATTTGACGATATGTACCTTTTGTTGTTATGAATGGCTGTTTGATATGTCTATTGATCTATTGACGGGTGTGTGCTGTCTTTCACCACACACCCTTAAAGTTGTTATGATCTGGTTAATGGTGATCTATTGTTTTGAGCTGTAAAAGGATCCTGGAAAGAGAAAAAATATTGTTAGTTTTCATTACTTAAGTCATTTTAATGTAATGTTGAATGCTGTTGAATGAAGATAAGGTATGGAATTTTACGATAGCTACCTTTTGTGGTTATGAATGGCTGATAGAGATGTATATTGATCTATTGACGGGTGTGTGCTGTCTTTCAGCACACACCCTTAAAGTTGCTGTGATATGGGTAATGTTGATCTATAGTATTGAGGTGTAAAAGGATCCTGGAAAGAGAAATAATTCTGTTAGTTTTCTTTACTTAAGTCATTTTAATGTAATTTTGAATGCTGTTGAATGAAGATAAGGTATGAAATGTTAGAATGTACCTTTTGTGGTTATGAATGGCTGATAGAGATGTATATTGATCTATTGACGGGTGTGTGCTGTCTTTCAGCACACACCCTTAAACTTGCTATGATAAGGGGAATGGTGATCTATTGTTTTGAGGTGTAAAAGGATCCTGAAAAGAGAAAGAATATTGTTAGTTTTCTTTACTTAAGTCAGTTTAATGTAATTTTGAATGCTGTTGAATGAAGATATGGTATAAAAATAACAATATGTACCTTTTGTGGTTATGAATGGTTGTTCGATATGTCTATTGATCTATTGACGGGTGTGTGCTGTCTTTCAGCACACACCCTTAAAGCTACTATGATTTGGTTAATGGAGATCTATTGTTTTGAGATGAAAAAGGATCCTGGAAAGAGAAATAATACTGTTAGTTTTCTTTACTTAAGTCATTTTAATGTAATTTTGAATGCTGATAAATGAAGATAAGGTATGAAATGTTAGAATGTACCTTTTGTGGTTATGAATGGCTGATAGAGATGTATTTTGATCTATTGACGGGTGTGTGCTGTATTTCAGCACACACCCTTAAAGCTGCTATGATGGGATTAATGGTGATCTATTGTTTTGAGCTGTAAAAGGATCCTGGAAAGAGAAAAAATATCCTTAGTTTTCTTTACTTAAGTCATTTTAATGTAATTTTAAATGCTGTTGAATGAAGATAAGGTATGGAATTTTACGATAGCTACCTTTTGTGGTTATGAATGGCTGATAGAGATGTATATTGATCTATTGACGGGTGTGTGCTGTCTTTCAGCACACACCCTTAAAGCTGCTATGATCTAGTTAATGGTGATCTATTGTTTTGAGCTGTAAAAGGATCCTGGAAAGAGAACAAATATTGTTAGTTTTCTTTACTAAAGTCGTTTTAATGTAATTTTGAATGCTGTTGAAGGAAGATAAGGTATGGAATTTGTCGATATGTACCTTTAGTTGTTATGAATGGCTGTTTGATATGTCTATTGATCTATTGACGGGTGTGTGCTGTCTTTCACCACACACCCTTAAAGTTGTTATGATCTGGTTAATGGAGATCTATTGTTTTAAGCTGTAAAATGATCCTGGAAAGAGAAAAAATATTGTTTGTTTTCATTACTTAAGTCATTTTAATGTAATTTTGAATGCTGTTGTATGAAGATAAGGTATGGAATTTTACGATACGTACCTTTTGTGGTTATGAATGGCTGTTAGTGATGTATATTGATCTATTGACGGGTGTGTGCTGTCTTTCAGCACACACCCTTAAAGCTGCTATGATCTGGTTAAGGGTGATCTATTGTTTTAAGGTGTAAAAGGATCCTGGAAAGGGAAAAAATATAGTAGTTTTCTTTACTTAAGACATTTTAATGTAATTTTGAATGCTGTTGAATGAAGATAAGGTATGAAATGTTAGAATGTACCTTTTGTGGTTATGAATGGCTGATAGAGATGTATTTTGATCTATTGACGGGTGTGTGCTGTATTTCAGCACACACCCTTAAAGCTGCTATGATGTGATTAATGGTGATCTATTGTTTTGAGCTGTAAAAGTATCCTGGATAGAGAAAAAATATCCTTAGTTTTCTTTACTTAAGTCATTTTAATGTAATTTTGAATGCTGTTGAATGAAGATATGGTATAAAAATAACAATATGTACCTTTTGTGGTTATGAATGGCTGTTCGATATGTCTATTGATCTACTGACGGGTGTGTGCTGTCTTTCAGCACACACCCTTAAAGCTACAATGATTTGGTTAATGGAGATCTATTGTTTTGAGCTGTAAAAGGATCCTGGAAAGAGAACAAATATTGTTAGTTTTCTTTACTAAAGTCGTTTTAATGTAATTTTGAATGCTGTTGAAGGAAGATAAGGTATGGAATTTTACGATACGTACCTTTTGTGGTTATGAATGGCTGATAGAGATGTATATTGATCTATTGACGGGTGTGTGCTGTCTTTCAGCACACACCCTTAAACTTGCTATGATATGGGTAATGGTGATCTATTGTTTTGAGGTGTAAAAGGATCCTGAAAAGAGAAAGAATATTGTTAGTTTCCTTTACTTAAGTCATTTTAATGTAATTTTGAATGCTGTTGAATGAAGATATGGTATAAAAATAACAATATGTACCTTTTGTGGTTATGAATGACTGTTCGATATGTCTATTGATCTACTGACGGGTGTGTGCTGTCTTTCAGCACACACCCTTAAAGGTACTATGATTTGGTTAATGGAGATCTATTGTTTTGAACTGTAAAAGGATCCTGGAAAGAGAAAGAATACTGTTAGTTTTCTTTACTTAAGTCATTTTAATGTAATTTTGAATGCTGATAAATGAAGATAAGGTATGAAATGTTAGAATGTACCTTTTGTGGTTATGAATGGCTGATAGAGATGTATTTTGATCTATTGACGGGTGTGTGCTGTATTTCAGCACACACCCTTAAAGCTGCTATGATGTGATTAATGGTGATCTATTGTTTTGAGCTGTAAAAGGATCCTGGATAAAAATAAAATATCCTTAGTTTTCTTTACTTAAGTCATTTTAATGTAATTTTAAATGCTGTTAAATCAAGATAAGTTATGTAATTTTACGATAGCTACCTTTTGTGGTTATGAATGGCTGATAGAGATGTATATTGATCTATTGACGGGTGTGTGCTGTCTTTCAGCACACACCCTTAAAGCTGCTATGATCTAGTTAATGGTGATCTATTGTTTTGAGCTGTAAAAGGATCCTGGAAAGAGAACAAACATTGTTAGTTTTCTTTACTAAAGTCGTTTTAATGTAATTTTGAATGCTGTTGAAGGCAGATAAGGTATGGAATTTGTCGATATGTACCTTTAGTTGTTATGAATGGCTGTTTGATATGTCTATTGATCTATTGACGGGTGTGTGCTGTTTTTCACCACACACTCTTAAAGTTGTTATGATCTGGTTAATGGAGATCTATTGTTTTAAGCTGTAAAAGGATCCTGGAAAGAGAAAAAATATTGTTTGTTTTCATTACTTAAGTCATTTTAATGTAATTTTGAATGCTGTTGAATGAAGATATGGTATGAAATTTTACGATAGCTACCTTTTGTGGTTATGAATGGCTGTTTGATATGTCTATTGATCTATTGACGGGTGTGTGCTGTCTTTCACCACACACCCTTAAAGTTGTTATGATCTGGTTAATGGTGATCTATTGTTTTGAGCTGTAAAAGGATAATGGAAAGAGAAAAAATATTGTTAGTTTTCATTACTTAAGTCATTTTAATGTATTGTTGAATGCAGTTGAATGAAGATAAGGTATGGAATTTTACGATAGCTACCTTTTGTGGTTATGAATGGCTGATAGAGATGTATATTGATCTATTGACGGGTGTGTGCTGTCTTTCAGCACACACCCTTAAAGTTGCTGTGATATGGGTAATGTTGATCTATAGTATTGAGGTGTAAAAGGATCCTGGAAAGAGAAAGAATTCTGTTAGTTTTCTTTACTTAAGTCATTTTAATGTAATTTTGAATGCTGTTGAATGAAGATAAGGTATGAAATGTTAGAATGTACCTTTTGTGGTTATGAATGGCTGATAGAGATGTATATTGATCTATTGACGGGTGTGTGCTGTTTTTCACCACACACTCTTAAAGTTGTTATGATTTGGTTAATGGAGATCTATTGTTTTGAGATGAAAAAGGATCCTGGAAAGAGAAAGAATACTGTTAGTTTTCTTTACTTAAGTCATTTTAATGTAATTTTGAATGCTGATAAATGAAGATAAGGTATGAAATGTTAGAATGTACCTTTTGTGGTTATGAATGGCTGATAGAGATGTATTTTGATCTATTGACGGGTGTGTGCTGTATTTCAGCACACACCCTTAAAGCTGGTATGATGTGATTAATGGTGATCTATTGTTTTGAGCTGTAAAAGGATCCTGGAAAGAGAAAAAATATCCTTAGTTTTCTTTACTTAAGTCATTTTAATGTAATTTTAAATGCTGTTGAATGAAGATAAGGTATGGAATTTTACGATAGCTACCTTTTGTGGTTATGAATGGCTGATAGAGATGTATATTGATCTATTGACGGGTGTGTGCTGTCTTTCAGCACACACCCTTAAAGCTGCTATGATCTAGTTAATGGTGATCTATTGTTTTGAGCTGTAAAAGGATCCTGGAAAGAGAACAAATATTGTTAGTTTTCTTTACTAAAGTCGTTTTAATGTAATTTTGAATGCTGTTGAAGGAAGATAAGGTATGGAATTTGTCGATATGTACCTTTAGTTGTTATGAATGGCTGTTTGATATGTCTATTGATCTATTGACGGGTGTGTGCTGTCTTTCACCACACACCCTTAAAGTTGTTATGATCTGGTTAATGGAGATCTATTGTTTTAAGCTGTAAAAGGATCCTGGAAAGAGAAAAAATATTGTTTGTTTTCATTACTTAAGTCATTTTAATGTAATTTTGAATGCTGTTGTATGAAGATAAGGTATGGAATTTTACGATACGTATCTTTTGTGGTTATGAATGGCTGTTAGTGATGTATATTGATCTATTGACGGGTGTGTGCTGTCTTTCAGCACACACCCTTAAAGCTGCTATTATCTGGTTAAGGGTGATCTATTGTTTTAAGGTGTAAAAGGATCCTGGAAAGGGAAAAAATATAGTAGTTTTCTTTACTTAAGACATTTTAATGTAATTTTGAATGCTGTTGAATGAAGATAAGGTATGAAATGTTAGAATGTACCTTTTGTGGTTATGAATGGCTGATAGAGATGTATTTTTATCTATTGACGGGTGTGTGCTGTCTTTCAGCACACACCCTTAAAGCTGTTATGATCTGATTAATGGTGATCTATTGTTTTGAGCTGTAAAAGGATCCTGGAAAGAGAAAAAATATCCTTAGTTTTCTTTACTTAAGTCATTTTAATGTAATTTTAAATGCTGTTGAATGAAGATAAGGTATGGAATTTTACGATAGCTACCTTTTTTGGTTATGAATGGCTGATAGAGATGTATATTGATCTATTGACGGGTGTATGCTGTCTTTCAGCACACACCCTTAAAGTTGCTGTGATATGGGTAATGTTGATCTATAGTATTGAGGTGTAAAAGGATCCTGGAAAGAGAAAGAATTCTGTTTGTTTTCATTACTTAAGTCATTTTAATGTAATTTTGAATGCTGTTGTATGAAGATAAGGTATGGAATTTTACGATACGTACCTTTTGTGGATATGAATGGCTGTTAGTGATGTATATTGATCTATTGACGGGTGTGTGCTGTCTTTCAGCACACACCCTTAAAGCTGCTATGATCTGGTTATGGGTGATCTATTGTTTTAAGGTGTAAAAGGATCCTGGAAAGGGAAAAAATATAGTAGTTTTCTTTACTTAAGTCATTTTAATGTAATTTTAAATGCTGTTGAATGAAGATAAGGTATGGAATTTTACGATAGCTACCTTTCTTGGTTATGAATGGCTGATAGAGATGTATATTGATCTATTGACGGGTGTATGCTGTCTTTCAGCACACACCCTTAAAGTTGCTGTGATATGGGTAATGTTGATCTATAGTATTGAGGTGTAAAAGGATCCTGGAAAGAGAAAGAATTCTGTTAGTTTTCTTTACTTAAGTCATTTTAATGTACTTTTGAATGCTGTTGAATGAAGATAAGGTATGAAATGTTAGAATGTACCTTTTGTGGTTATGAATGGCTGATAGAGATGTATATTGATCTATTGACGGGTGTGTGCTGTCTTTCAGCACACACCCTTAAACTTGCTATGATATGAGTAATGGTGATCTATTGTTTTGAGGTGTAAAAGGATCCTGAAAAGAGAAAGAATATTGTTAGTTTTCTTTACTTAAGTCATTTTAATGTAATTTTGAATGCTGTTGAATGAAGATATGGTATAAAAATAACAATATATACCTTTTGTGGTTATGAATGGCTGTTCGATATGTCTATTGATCTACTGACGGGTGTGTGCTGTCTTTCAGCACACACCCTTAAAGCTACTATGATTTGGTTAATGGAGATCTATTGTTTTGAGCTGAAAAAGGATCCTGGAAAGAGAAAGAATACTGTTAGTTTTCTTTACTTAAGTCATTTTAATGTAATTTTGAATGCTGATAAATGAAGATAAGGTATGAAATGTTAGAATGTACCTTTTGTGGTTAGGAATGGCTGATAGAGATGTATTTTGTTCTATTGACGGGTGTAGATAAAGGGTGTAGGTAAAGGGTGTGTGCTGTATTTCAGCACACACCCTTAAAGCTGCTATGATGTGATTAATGGTGATCTATTGTTTTGAGCTGTAAAAGGATCCTGGATAGAGAAAAAATATCCTTAGTTTTCTTTACTTAAGTCATTTTAATGTAATTTTAAATGCTGTTGAATGAAGATAAGGTATGTTATATTACGATAGCTACCTTTTGTGGTTATGAATGGCTGTTTGATATGTCTATTGATCTATTGACGGGTGTGTGCTGTCTTTCACCACACACCCTTAAAGCTGCTATGATCTAGTTAATGGTGATCTATTGTTTTGAGCTGTAAAAGGATCCTGGAAAGAGAACAAATATTGTTAGTTTTCTTTACTAAAGTCGTTTTAATGTAATTTTGAATGCTGTTGAAGGCAGATAAGGTATGGAATTTGTCGATATGTACCTTTAGTTGTTATGAATGGCTGTTTGATATTACTATTGATCTATTGACGGGTGTGTGCTGTCTTTCACCACACACCCTTAAAGTTGTTATGATCTGGTTAATGGAGATCTATTGTTTTAAGCTGTAAAAGGATCCTGGAAAGAGAAAAAATATTGTTTGTTTTCATTACTTAAGTCATTTTAATGTAATGTTGAATGCTGTTGTATGAAGATAAGGTATGGAATTTTACGATACGTACCTTTTGTGGTTATGAATGGCTGTTAGTGATGTATATTGATCTATTGACGGGTGTGTGCTGTCTTTCAGCACACACCCTTAAAGCTGCTATGATCTGATTAATGGTGATCTATTGTTTAGAGCTGTAAAAGGATCCTGGAAAGAGAAAAAATATCCTTAGTTTTCTTTACTTAAGTCATTTTAATGTAATTTTGAATGCTGTTGAATGAAGATATGGTATGAAATTTTACGATAGCTACCTTTTGTGGTTATGAATGGCTGATAGAGATGTATATTGATCTATTGACGGGTGTGTGCTGTCTTTCAGCACACACCCTTAAAGCTGATATGATCTGGTTAATGGTGATCTATTGTTTTGAGCTGTAAAAGGATCCTGGAAAGAGAACAAATATTGTTAGTTTTCTTTACTAAAGTTGTTTTAATGTAATTTTGAATGCTGTTGAAGGAAGATGAGGTATGGAATTTGACGATATGTACCTTTTGTTGTTATGAATGGCTGTTTGATATGTCTATTGATCTATTGACGGGTGTGTGCTGTCTTTCACCACACACCCTTAAAGTTGTTATGATCTGGTTAATGGTGATCTATTGTTTTGAGCTGTAAAAGGATCCTGGAAAGAGAAAAAATATTGTTAGTTTTCATTACTTAAGTCATTTTAATGTAATGTTGAATGCTGTTGAATGAAGATAAGGTATGGAATTTTACGATAGCTACCTTTTGTGGTTATGAATGGCTGATAGAGATGTATATTGATCTATTGACGGGTGTGTGCTGTCTTTCAGCACACACCCTTAAAGTTGCTGTGATATGGGTAATGTTGATCTATAGTATTGAGGTGTAAAAGGATCCTGGAAAGAGAAAGAATTCTGTTAGTTTTCTTTACTTAAGTCATTTTAATGTAATTTTGAATGCTGTTGAATGAAGATAAGGTATGAAATGTTAGAATGTACCTTTTGTGGTTATGAATGGCTGATAGAGATGTATATTGATCTATTGACGGGTGTGTGCTGTCTTTCAGCACACACCCTTAAACTTGCTATGATATGAGTAATGGTGATCTATTGTTTTGAGGTGTAAAAGGATCCTGAAAAGAGAAAGAATATTGTTAGTTTTCTTTACTTAAGTCATTTTAATGTAATTTTGAATGCTGTTGAATGAAGATATGGTATAAAAATAACAATATGTACCTTTTGTGGTTATGAATGGCTGTTCGATATGTCTATTGATCTACTGACGGGTGTGTGCTGTCTTTCAGCACACACCCTTAAAGCTACTATGATTTGGTTAATGGAGATCTATTGTTTTGAGCTGTAAAAGAATCCTGGAAAGAGAAAGAATACTGTTAGTTTTCTTTACTTAAGTCATTTTAATGTAATTTTGAATGCTGATAAATGAAGATAAGGTATGAAATGTTAGAATGTACCTTATGTGGTTATGAATGGCTGATAGAGATGTATTTTGATCTATTGACGGGTGTGTGCTGTATTTCAGCACACACCCTTAAAGCTGCTATGATGTGATTAATGGTGATCTATTGTTTTGAGCTGTAAAAGGATCCTGGATAGAGAAAAAATATCCTTAGTTTTCTTTACTTAAGTCATTTTAATGTAATTTTAAATGCTGTTGAATGAAGATAAGGTATGGAATTTTACGATAGCTACCTTTTGTGGTTATGAATGGCTGATAGAGATGTATATTGATCTATTGACGGGTGTGTGCTGTCTTTCAGCACACACCCTTAAAGCTGCTATGATCTAGTTAATGGTGATCTATTGTTTTGAGCTGTAAAAGGATCCTGGAAAGAGAAAAAATATCCTTAGTTTTCTTTACTTAAGTCATTTTAATGTAATTTTGAATGCTGTTGAATGAAGATAAGGTATGGAATTTGTCGATATGTACCTTTAGTTGTTATGAATGGCTGTTTGATATGTCTATTGATCTATTGACGGGTGTGTGCTGTCTTTCACCACACACCCTTAAAGTTGTTATGATCTGGTTAATGGAGATCTATTGTTTTAAGCTGTAAAAGGATCCTGGAAAGAGAAAAAATATTGTTTGTTTTCATTACTTAAGTCATTTTAATGTAATTTTGAATGCTGTTGTATGAAGATAAGGTATGGAATTTTACGATACGTACCTTTTGTGGTTATGAATGGCTGTTAGTGATGTATATTGATCTATTGACGGGTGTGTGCTGTCTTTCAGCACACAGCCTTAAAGCTGCTATGATCTGATTAATGGTGATCTATTGTTTAGAGCTGTAAAAGGATCCTGGAAAGAGAAAAAATATCCTTAGTTTTCTTTACTTAAGTCATTTTAATGTAATTTTGAATGCTGTTGAATGAAGATATGTTATGAAATTTTACGATAGCTACCTTTTGTGGTTATGAATGGCTGATAGAGATGTATATTGATCTACTGACGGGTGTGTGCTGTCTTTCAGCACACACCCGTAAAGCTGCTATGATCTGGTTAATGGTGATCTATTGTTTTGAGCTGTAAAAGGATCCTGGAAAGAGAACAAATATTGTTAGTTTTCTTTACTAAAGTTGTTTTAATGTAATTTTGAATGTTGTTGAAGGAAGATGAGGTATGGAATTTGACGATATGTACCTTTTGTTGTTATGAATGGCTGTTTGATATGTCTATTGATCTATTGACGGGTGTGTGCTGTCTTTCAGCAAACACCCTTAAAGTTGCTGTGATATGGTTAATGTTGATCTATAGTATTGAGGTGTAAAAGGATCCTGGAAAGAGAAAGAATACTGTTAGTTTTCGTTACTAAAGTCGTTTTAATGTAATTTTGAATGCTGTTGAATGAAGATAAGGTATGGAATTTTACGATAGCTACCTTTTGTGGTTATGAATGGCTGATAGAGATGTATATTGATCTATTGACGGGTGTGTGCTGTCTTTCAGCACACACCCTTAAAGCTGCTATGATCTAGTTAATGGTGATCTGTTGTTTTGAGATGTAAAAGGATCCTGGAAAGAGAAAAAATATTAGCTTTCTTTACTTAAGTCATTTTAATGTAATTTTGAATACTGTTGAATGAGATAAGGTATGAAATGTTACAATATGTACCTTTTGTGGTTATGAATGGCTGTTTGATATGTCTATTGATCTATTGACGGGTGTGTGCTGTCTTTCAGCACACACCCTTAAAGCTGCTATGATCTGGTTAAGGGTGATCTATTGTTTTAAGGTGTAAAAGGATCCTGGAAAGGGAAAAAATATAGTAGTTTTCTTTACTTAAGACATTTTAATGTAATTTTGAATGCTGTTGTATGAAGATAAGGTATGGAATTTTACGATACGTACCTTTTGTGGTTATGAATGGCTGTTAGTGATGTATATTGATCTATTGACGGGTGTGTGCTGTCTTTCAGCACACACCCTTAAAGCTACTATGATTTGGTTAATGGAGATCTATTGTTTTGAGCTGTAAAAGGATCCTGGAAAGAGAAAGAATACTGTTAGTTTTCTTTACTTAAGTCATTTTAATGTAATTTTGAATGCTGATAAATGAAGATAAGGTATGAAATGTTAGAATGTACCTTTTGTGGTTATGAATGGCTGATAGAGATGTATTTTGATCTATTGACGGGTGTGTGCTGTATTTCAGCACACACCCTTAAAGCTGCTATGATGTGATTAATGGTGATCTATTGTTTTGAGCTGTAAAAGAATCCTGGATAGAGAAAAAATATCCTTAGTTTTCTTTACTTAAGTCATTTTAATGTAATTTTAAATGCTGTTGAATGAAGATAAGTTATGTAATTTTACGATAGCTACCTTTTGTGGTTATGAATGGCTGATAGAGATGTATATTGATCTATTGACGGGTGTGTGCTGTCTTTCAGCACACACCCTTAAAGCTGCTATGATCTAGTTAATGGTGATCTATTGTTTTGAGCTGTAAAAGGATCCTGGAAAGAGAACAAATATTGTTAGTTTTCTTTACTAAAGTCGTTTTAATGTAATTTTGAATGCTGTTGAAGGCAGATAAGGTATGGAATTTGTCGATATGTACCTTTAGTTGTTATGAATGGCTGTTTGATATGTCTATTGATCTATTGACGGGTGTGTGCTGTCTTTCACCACACACCCTTAAAGTTGTTATGATCTGGTTAATGGAGATCTATTGTTTTAAGCTGTAAAAGGATCCTGGAAAGAGAAAAAATATTGTTTGTTTTCATTACTTAAGTCATTTTAATGTAATTTTGAATGCTGTTGTATGAAGATAAGGTATGGAATTTTACGATACGTACCTTTTGTGGTTATGAATGGCTGTTAGTGATGTATATTGATCTATTGACCGGTGTGTGCTGTCTTTCAGCACACACCCTTAAAGCAGCTATAATCTGATTAATGGTGATCTATTGTTTAGAGCTGTAAAAGGATCCTGTGGAAAGAGAAAAAATATCCTTAGTTTTCTTTACTTAAGTCATTTTAATGTAATTTTGAATGCTGTTGAATGAAGATATGGTATGAAATTTTACGATAGCTACCTTTTGTGGTTATGAATGGCTGATAGAGATGTATATTGATCTATTGACGGGTGTGTGCTGTCTTTCAGCACACACCCTTAAAGCTGATATGATCTGGTTAATGGGGATCTATTGTTTTGAGCTGTAAAAGGATCCTGGAAAGAGAACAAATATTGTTAGTTTTCTTTACTAAAGTTGTTTTAATGTAATTTTGAATGCTGTTGAAGGAAGATGAGGTATGGAATTTGACGATATGTACCTTTTGTTGTTATGAATGGCTGTTTGATATGTCTATTGATCTATTGACGGGTGTGTGCTGTCTTTCACCACACACCCTTAAAGTTGTTATGATCTGGTTAATGGTGATCTATTGTTTTGAGCTGTAAAAGGATCCTGGAAAGAGAAAAAATATTGTTAGTTTTCATTACTTAAGTCATTTTAATGTAATGTTGAATGCTGTTGAATGAAGATAAGGTATGGAATTTTACGATAGCTACCTTTTGTGGTTATGAATGGCTGATAGAGATGTATATTGATCTATTGACGGGTGTGTGCTGTCTTTCAGCACACACCCTTAAAGTTGCTGTGATATGGGTAATGTTGATCTATAGTATTGAGGTGTAAAAGGATCCTGGAAAGAGAAAGAATTCTGTTAGTTTTCTTTACTTAAGTCATTTTAATGTAATTTTGAATGCTGTTGAATGAAGATAAGGTATGAAATGTTAGAATGTACCTTTTGTGGTTATGAATGGCTGATAGAGATGTATATTGATCTATTGACGGGTGTGTGCTGTCTTTCAGCACACACCCTTAAAGTTGCTGTGATATGGGTAATGTTGATCTGTAGTATTGAGGTGTAAAAGGATCCTGGAAAGAGAAAGAATACTGTTAGTTTTCTTTACTTAAGTCATTTTAATGTAATTTTGAATACTGTTGAATGAGATAAGGTATGAAATGTTACAATATGTACCTTTTGTGGTTATGAATGGCTGTTTGATATGTCTATTGATCTATTGACGGGTGTGTGCTGTCTTTCAGCACACACCCTTAAACTTGCTATGATATGGGTAATGGTGATCTATTGTTTTGAGGTGTAAAAGGATCCTGGAAAGAGAAAGAATACTGTTAGTTTTCTTTACTTAAGTCATTTTAATGTAATTTTGAATGCTGATAAATGAAGATAAGGTATGAAATGTTAGAATGTACCTTTTGTGGTTATGAATGTCTGATAGAGATGTATTTTTATCTATTGACGGGTGTGTGCTGTCTTTCAGCACACACCCTTAAAGCTGTTATGATCTGATTAATGGTGATCTATTGTTTTGAGCTGTAAAAGGATCCTGGAAAGAGAAAAAATATCCTTAGTTTTCTTTACTTAAGTCATTTTAATGTAATTTTAAATGCTGTTGAATGAAGATAAGGTATGGAATTTTACGATAGCTACCTTTCTTGGTTATGAATGGCTGATAGAGATGTATATTGATCTATTGACGGGTGTATGCTGTCTTTCAGCACACACCCTTAAAGTTGCTGTGATATGGGTAATGTTGATCTATAGTATTGAGGTGTAAAAGGATCCTGGAAAGAGAAAGAATTCTGTTAGTTTTCTTTACTTAAGTCATTTTAATGTAATTTTGAATGCTGTTGAATGAAGATAAGGTATGAAATGTTAGAATGTACCTTTTGTGGTTATGAATGGCTGATAGAGATGTATATTGATCTATTGACGATTGTGTGCTGTGTTTCAGCACACACCTTTAAACTTGCTATGATATGGGTAATGTTGATCTATTGTTTTGAGGTGTAAAAGGATCCTGAAAAGAGAAAGAATATTGTTAGTTTTCTTTACTTTAGTCATTTTAATGTAATTTCGAATGCTGTTGAATGAAGATATGGTATAAAAATAACAATATGTACCTTTTGTGGTTATGAATGGCTGTTCGATATGTCTATTGATCTACTGACGGGTGTGTGCTGTCTTTCAGCACACACCCTTAAAGCTACTATGATTTGGTTAATGGAGATCTATTGATTTGAGCTGAAAAAGGATCCTGGAAAGAGAAAGAATACTGTTAGTTTTCTTTACTTAAGTCATTTTAATGTAATTTTGAATGCTGATAAATGAAGATAAGGTATGAAATGTTAGAATGTACCTTTTGTGGTTATGAATGGCTGATAGAGATGTATTTTGATCTATTGACGGGTGTGTGCTGTATTTCAGCACACACCCTTAAAGCTGCTATGATGTGATTAATGGTGATCTATTGTTTTGAGCTGTAAAAGGATCCTGGAAAGAGAAAAAATATCCTTAGTTTTCTTTACTTAAGTCATTTTAATGTAATTTTAAATGCTGTTGAATGAAGATAAGGTATGGAATTTTACGATAGCTACCTTTTGTGGTTATGAATGGCTGATAGAGATGTATATTGATCTATTGACGGGTGTGTGCTGTCTTTCAGCACACACCCTTAAAGCTGCTATGATCTAGTTAATGGTGATCTATTGTTTTGAGCTGTAAAAGGATCCTGGAAAGAGAACAAATATTGTTAGTTTTCTTTACTAAAGTCGTTTTAATGTAATTTTGAATGCTGTTGAAGGAAGATAAGGTATGGAATTTGTCGATATGTACCTTTAGTTGTTATGAATGGCTGTTTGATACGTCTATTGATCTATTGACGGGTGTGTGCTGTCTTTCACCACACACCCTTAAAGTTGTTATGATCTGGTTAATGGTGATCTATTGTTTTGAGCTGTAAAAGGATCCTGGAAAGAGAAAAAATATTGTTAGTTTTCATTACTTAAGTCATTTTAATGTAATGTTGAATGCTGTTGAATGAAGATAAGGTATGGAATTTTACGATACGTACCTTTTGTGGTTATGAATGGCTGTTAGAGATGTCTTTTGATCTAATGACGGGTGTGTGCTGTCTTTCAGCACACACCCTTAAACTTGCTGTGATATGGTTAATGTTGATCTATAGTATTGAGGTGTAAAAGGATCCTGGAAAGAGAAAGAATACTGTTAGTTTTCGTTACTAAAGTCGTTTTAATGTAATTTTGAATGCTGTTGAATGAAGATAAGGTATGGAATTTTACGATAGCTACCTTTTGTGGTTATGAATGGCTGTTTGATATGTCTATTGATCTATTGACGGGTGTGTGCTGTCTTTCAGCACACACCCTTAAAGCTGCTATGATCTGGTTAAGGGTGATCTATTGTTTTAAGGTGTAAAAGGATCCTGGAAAGGGAAAAAATATAGTAGTTTTCTTTACTTAAGACATTTTAATGTAATTTTGAATGCTGTTGTATGAAGATAAGGTATGGAATTTTACAATACGTACCTTTTGTGGTTATGAATGGCTGTTAGTGATGTATATTGATCTATTGACGGGTGTGTGCTGTCTTTCAGCACACACCCTTAAACTTGCTATGATATGGGTAATGGTGATCTATTGTTTTGAGGTGTAAAAGGATCCTGAAAAGAGAAAGAATATTGTTAGTTTTCTTTACTTAAGTCATTTTAATGTAATTTTGAATGCTGTTGAATGAAGATATGGTATAAAAATAACAATATGTACCTTTTGTGGTTATGAATGGCTGTTCGATATGTCTATTGATCTACTGACGGGTGTGTGCTGTCTTTCAGCACACACCCTTAAAGCTACTATGATTTGGTTAATGGAGATCTATTGTTTTGAGCTGTAAAAGGATCCTGGAAAGAGAAAGAATACTGTTAGTTTTCTTTACTTAAGTCATTTTAATGTAATTTTGAATGCTGATAAATGAAGATAAGGTATGAAATGTTAGAATGTACCTTTTGTGGTTATGAATGGCTGATAGAGATGTATTTTGATCTATTGACGGGTGTGTGCTGTATTTCAGCACACACCCTTAAAGCTGCTATGATGTGATTAATGGTGATCTATTGTTTTGAGCTGTAAAAGGATCCTGGATAGAGAAAAAATATCCTTAGTTTTCTTTACTTAAGTCATTTTAATGTAATTTTAAATGCTGTTGAATGAAGATAAGGTATTTAATTTTACGATAGCTACCTTTTGTGGTTATGAATGGCTGATAGAGATGTATATTGATCTATTGACGGGTGTGTGCTGTCTTTCAGCACACACCCTTAAAGCTGATATGATCTGGTTAATGGTGATCTATTGTTTTGAGCTGTAAAAGGATCCTGGAAAGAGAACAAATATTGTTAGTTTTCTTTACTATAGTTGTTTTAATGTAATTTTGAATGCTGTTGAAGGAAGATGAGGTATGGAATTTGACGATATGTACCTTTTGTTGTTATGAATGGCTGTTTGATATGTCTATTGATCTATTGACGGGTGTGTGCTGTCTTTCACCACACACCCTTAAAGTTGTTATGATCTGGTTAATGGTGATCTATTGTTTTGAGCTGTAAAAGGATCCTGGAAAGAGAAAAAATATTGTTAGTTTTCATTACTTAAGTCATTTTAATGGTATGTTGAATGCTGTTGAATGAAGATAAGGTATGGAATTTTACGATAGCTACCTTTTGTGGTTATGAATGGCTGATAGAGATGTATATTGATCTATTGACGGGTGTGTGCTGTCTTTCAGCACACACCCTTAAAGTTTCTGTGATATGGGTAATGTTGATCTATAGTATTGAGGTGTAAAAGGATCCTGGAAAGAGAAAGAATTCTGTTAGTTTTCTTTACTTAAGTCATTTTAATGTAATTTTGAATGCTGTTGAATGAAGATAAGGTATGAAATGTTAGAATGTACCTTTTGTGGTTATGAATGGCTGATAGAGATGTATATTGATCTATTGACGGGTGTGTGCTGTCTTTCAGCACACACCCTTAAACTTGCTATGATATGGGTAATGGTGATCTATTGTTTTGATGTGTAAAAGGATTCTGAAAAGAGAAAGAATATTGTTACTTTTCTTTACTTAAGTCATTTTAATGTAATTTTGAATGCTGTTGAATGAAGATATGGTATAAAAATAACAATATGTACCTTTTGTGGTTATGAATGGTTGTTCGATATGTCTATTGATCTACTGACGGGTGTGTGCTGTCTTTCAGCACACACCCTTAAAGCTACTATGATTTGGTTAATGGAGATTTATTGTTTTGAGATGAAAAAGGATCCCCTGGAAAGAGAAAGAATACTGTTAGTTTTCTTTACTTAAGTCATTTTAATGTAATTTTGAATGCTGATAAATGAAGATAAGGTATGAAATGTTAGAATGTACCTTTTGTGGTTATGAATGGCTGATAGAGATGTATTTTGATCTATTGACGGGTGTGTGCTGTCTTTCAGCACACACCCTTAAAGCTGCTATGATCTAGTTAATGGTGATCTATTGTTTTGAGCTGTAAAAGGATCCTGGAAAGAGAACAAATATTGTTAGTTTTCTTTACTAAAGTCGTTTTAATGTAATTTTGAATGCTGTTGAAGGAAGATAAGGTATGGAATTTGTCGATATGTACCTTTAGTTGTTATGAATGGCTGTTTGATATGTCTATTGATCTATTGACGGGTGTGTGCTGTCTTTCACCACACACCCTTAAAGTTGTTATGATCTGGTTAATGGAGATCTATTGTTTTAAGCTGTAAAAGGATCCTGGAAAGAGAAAAAATATCGTTTGTTTTCATTACTTAAGTCATTTTAATGTAATTTTGAATGCTGTTGTATGAAGATAAGGTATGGAATTTTACGATACGTAACTTTTGTGGTTATGAATGGCTGTTAGTGATGTATATTGATCTATTGACGGGTGTGTGCTGTCTTTCAGCACACAGCCTTAAAGCTGCTATGATATGGTTAATGTTGATCTATAGTATTGAGGTGTAAAAGGATCCTGGAAAGAGAAAGAATACTGTTAGTTTTCGTTACTAAAGTCGTTTTAATGTAATTTTGAATGCTGTTGAATGAAGATAAGGTATGGAATTTTACGATAGCTACCTTTTGTGGTTATGAATGACTGATAGAGATGTATATTGATCTACTGACGGGTGTGTGCTGTCTTTCAGCACACACCCTTAAAGCTGCTATGATCTGGTTAATGGTGATCTATTGTTTTGAGCTGTAAAAGGATCCTGGAAAGAGAACAAATATTGTTAGTTTTCTTTACTAAAGTTGTTTTAATGTAATTTTGAATGTTGTTGAAGGAAGATGAGGTATGGAATTTGACGATATGTACCTTTTGTTGTTATGAATGGCTGTTTGATATGTGTATTGATCTATTAACGGGTGTGTGCTGTCTTTCACCACACACCCTTAAAGTTGTTATGATCTGGTTAATGGTGATCTATTGTTTTGAGCTGTAAAAGGATCCTGGAAAGAGAAAAAATATTGTTAGTTTTCATTACTTAAGTCATTTTAATGTAATGTTGAATGCTGTTGAATGAAGATAAGGTATGGAATTTTACGATACGTACCTTTTGTGGTTATGAATGGCTGTTAGAGATGTCTTTTGATCTATTGACGGGTGTGTGCTGTCTTTCAGCACACACCCTTAAAGTTGCTGTGATATGGTTAATGTTGATCTATAGTATTGAGGTGTAAAAGGATCCTGGAAAGAGAAAGAATACTGTTAGTTTTCGTTACTAAAGTCGTTTTAATGTAATTTTGAATGCTGTTGAATGAAGATAAGGTATGGAATTTTACGATAGCTACCTTTTGTGGTTATGAATGGCTGATAGAGATGTATATTGATCTATTGACGGGTGTGTGCTGTCTTTCAGCACACACCCTTAAAGCTGCTATGATCTACTTAATGGTGATCTGTTGTTTTGAGATGTAAAAGGATCCTGGAAAGAGAAAAAATATCCTTAGTTTTCTTTACTTAAGTCATTTTAATGTAATTTTAAATGCTGTTGAATGAAGATAAGGTATGGAATTTTACGATAGCTACCTTTCTTGGTTATGAATGGCTGATAGAGATGTATATTGATCTATTGACGGGTGTATGCTGTCTTTCAGCACACACCCTTAAAGTTGCTGTGATATGGGTAATGTTGATCTATAGTATTGAGGTGTAAAAGGATCCTGGAAAGAGAAAGAATTCTGTTAGTTTTCTTTACTTAAGTCATTTTAATGTAATTTTGAATGCTGTTGAATGAAGATAAGGTATGAAATGTTAGAATGTACCTTTTGTGGTTATGAATGGCTGATAGAGATGTATTTTTATCTATTGACGGGTGTGTGCTGTCTTTCAGCACACACCCTTAAAGCTGTTATGATCTGATTAATGGTGATCTATTGTTTTGAGCTGTAAAAGGATCCTGGAAAGAGAAAAAATATCCTTAGTTTTCTTTACTTAAGTCATTTAGTGTAATTTTAAATGCTGTTGAATGAAGATAAGGTATGGAATTTTACGATAGCTACCTTTCTTGGTTATGAATGGCTGATAGAGATGTATATTGATCTATTGACGGGTGTATGCTGTCTTTCAGCACACACCCTTAAAGTTGCTGTGATATGGGTAATGTTGATCTATAGTATTGAGGTGTAAAAGGATCCTGTAAAGAGAAAGAATTCTGTTAGTTTTCTTTACTTAAGTCATTTTAATGTAATTTTGAATGCTGTTGAATGAAGATAAGGTATGAAATGTTAGAATGTACCTTTTGTGGTTATGAATGGCTGATAGAGATGTATATTGATCTATTGACGGGTGTGTGCTGTCTTTCAGCACACACCCTTAAAGTTGCTGTGATATGGGTAATGTTGATCTATAGTATTGAGGTGTAAAAGGATCCTGGAAAGAGAAAGAATTCTGTTAGTTTTCTTTACTTAAGTCATTTTAATGTAATTTTGAATGCTGTTGAATGAAGATAAGGTATGAAATGTTAGAATGTACCTTTTGTGTTTATGAATGGCTGATAGAGATGTATATTGATCTATTGACGGGTGTGTGCTGTCTTTCAGCACACACCCTTAAACTTGCTATGATATGGGTAATGGTGATCTATTGTTTTGAGGTGTAAAAGGATCCTGAAAAGAGAAAGAATATTGTTAGTTTTCTTTACTTAAGTCATTTTAATGTAATTTTGAATGCTGTTGAATGAAGATATGGTATAAAAATAACAATATGTACCTTTTGTGGTTATGAATGGCTGTTCGATATGTCTATTGATCTACTGACGGGTGTGTGCTGTCTTTCAGCACACACCCTTAAAGCTACTATGATTTGGTTAATGGAGATCTATTGTTTTGAGCTGAAAAAGGATCCTGGAAAGAGAAAGAATACTGTTAGTTTTCTTTACTTAAGTCATTTTAATGTAATTTTGAATGCTGATAAATGAAGATAAGGTATGAAATGTTAGAATGTACCTTTTGTGGTTATAAATGGCTGACAGAGATGTATTTTGATCTATTGACGGGTGTGTGCTGTATTTCAGCACACACCCTTAAAGCTGCTATGATGTGATTAATGGTGATCTATTGTTTTGAGCTGTAAAAGGATCCTGGAAAGAGAAAAAATATCCTTAGTTTTCTTTACTTAAGTCATTTTAATGTAATTTTAAATGCTGTTGAATGAAGATAAGGTATGGAATTTTACGATAGCTACCTTTTGTGGTTATGAATGGCTGATAGAGATGTATATTGATCTATTGACGGGTGTGTGCTGTCTTTCAGCACACACCCTTAAAGCTGCTATAATCTAGTTAATGGTGATCTATTGTTTTGAGCTGTAAAAGGATCCTGGAAAGAGAACAAATATTGTTAGTTTTCTTTACTAAAGTCGTTTTAATGTAATTTTGAATGCTGTTGAAGGAAGATAAGGTATGGAATTTGTCGATATGTACCTTTAGTTGTTATGAATGGCTGATAGAGATGTATTTTGATCTATTGACGGGTGTGTGCTGTATTTCAGCACACACCCTTAAAGCTGCTATGATCTGATTAATGGTGATCTATTGTTTAGAGCTGTAAAAGGATCCTGGAAAGAGAAAAAATATCCTTTGTTTTCTTTACTTAAGTCATTTTAATGTAATTTTGAATGCTGTTGTATGAAGATAAGGTATGGAATTTTACGATACGTACCTTTTGTGGTTATGAATGGCTGTTAGTGATGTATATTGATCTATTGACGGGTGTGTGCTGTCTTTCAGCACACAGCCTTAAAGCTGCTATGATCTGATTAATGGTGATCTATTGTTTAGAGCTGTAAAAGGATCCTGGAAAGAGAAAAAATATTGTTAGTTTTCTTTACTAAAGTTGTTTTAATGTAATTTTGAATGTTGTTGAAGGAAGATGAGGTATGGAATTTGACGATATGTACCTTTTGTTGTTATGAATGGCTGTTTGATATGTCTATTGATCTATTGACGGGTGTGTGCTGTCTTTCACCACACACCCTTAAAGTTGTTATGATCTGGTTAATGGTGATCTATTGTTTTGAGCTGTAAAAGGATCCTGGAAAGAGAAAAAATATCCTTAGTTTTCTTTACTTAAGTCATTTTAATGTAATGTTGAATGCTGTTGAATGAAGATAAGGTATGGAATTTTACGATACGTACCTTTTGTGGTTATGAATGGCTGTTAGAGATGTCTTTTGATCTATTGACGGGTGTGTGCTGTCTTTCAGCACACACCCTTAAAGTTGCTGTGATATGGTTAATGTTGATCTATAGTATTGAGGTGTAAAAGGATCCTGGAAAGAGAAAGAATACTGTTAGTTTTCGTTACTAAAGTCGTTTTAATGTAATTTTGAATGCTGTTGAATGAAGATAAGGTATGGAATTTTACGATAGCTACCTTTTGTGGTTATGAATGACTGATAGAGATGTATATTGATCTACTGACGGGTGTGTGCTGTCTTTCAGCACACACCCTTAAAGCTGCTATGATCTGGTTAATGGTGATCTATTGTTTTGAGCTGTAAAAGGATCCTGGAAAGAGAACAAATATTGTTAGTTTTCTTTACTAAAGTTGTTTTAATGTAATTTTGAATGTTGTTGAAGGAAGATGAGGTATGGAATTTGACGATATGTACCTTTTGTTGTTATGAATGGCTGTTTGATATGTCTATTGATCTATTGACGGGTGTGTGCTGTCTTTCACCACACACCCTTAAAGTTGTTATGATCTGGTTAATGGTGATCTATTGTTTTGAGCTGTAAAAGGATCCTGGAAAGAGAAAAAATATTGTTAGTTTTCATTACTTAAGTCATTTTAATGTAATGTTGAATGCTGTTGAATGAAGATAAGGTATGGAATTTTACGATACGTACCTTTTGTGGTTATGAATGGCTGTTAGAGATGTCTTTTGATCTATTGACGGGTGTGTGCTGTCTTTCAGCACACACCCTTAAAGTTGCTGTGATATGGTTAATGTTGATCTATAGTATTGAGGTGTAAAAGGATCCTGGAAAGAGAAAGAATACTGTTAGTTTTCGTTACTAAAGTCGTTTTAATGTAATTTTGAATGCTGTTGAATGAAGATAAGGTATGGAATTTTACGATAGCTACCTTTTGTGGTTATGAATGGCTGATAGAGATGTATATTGATCTATTGACGGGTGTGTGCTGTCTTTCAGCACACACCCTTAAAGCTGCTATGATCTACTTAATGGTGATCTGTTGTTTTGAGATGTAAAAGGATCCTGGAAAGAGAAAAAATATTAGCTTTCTTTACTTAAGTCATTTTAATGTAATTTTGAATACTGTTGAATGAGATAAGGTATGAAATGTTACAATATGTACCTTTTGTGGTTATGATTGGCTGTTTGATATGTCTATTGATCTATTGACGGGTGTGTGCTGTCTTTCAGCACACACCCTTAAAGCTGCTATGATCTGGTTAATGTTGATCTATAGTATTGAGGTGTAAAAGGATCCTGGAAAGAGAAAGAATACTGTTAGTTTTCGTTACTAAAGTCGTTTTAATGTAATTTTGAATGCTGTTGAATGAAGATAAGGTATGGAATTTTACGATAGCTACCTTTTGTGGTTATGAATGGCTGATAGAGATGTATATTGATCTATTGACGGGTGTGTGCTGTCTTTCAGCACACACCCTTAAAGCTGCTATGATCTACTTAATGGTGATCTGTTGTTTTGAGATGTAAAAGGATCCTGGAAAGAGAAAAAATATTAGCTTTCTTTACTTAAGTCATTTTAATGTAATTTTGAATACTGTTGAATGAGATAAGGTATGAAATGTTACAATATGTACCTTTTGTGGTTATGATTGGCTGTTTGATATGTCTATTGATCTATTGACGGGTGTGTGCTGTCTTTCAGCACACACCCTTAAAGCTGCTATGATCTGGTTAAGGGTGATCTATTGTTTTAAGGTGTAAAAGGATCCTGGAAAGGGAAAAAATATAGTAGTTTTCTTTACTTAAGACATTTTAATGTAATTTTGAATGCTGTTGAATGAAGATAAGGTATGAAATGTTAGAATGTACCTTTTGTGGTTATGAATGGCTGATAGAGATGTATTTTTATCTATTGACGGGTGTGTGCTGTCTTTCAGCACACACCCTTAAAGCTGTTATGATCTGATTAATGGTGATCTATTGTTTTGAGCTGTAAAAGGATCCTGGAAAGAGAAAAAATATCCTTAGTTTTCTTTACTTAAGTCATTTTAATGTAATTTTAAATGCTGTTGAATGAAGATAAGGTATGGAATTTTACGATAGCTACCTTTCTTGGTTATGAATGGCTGATAGAGATGTATATTGATCTATTGACGGGTGTATGCTGTCTTTCAGCACACACCCTTAAAGTTGCTGTGATATGGGTAATGTTGATCTATAGTATTGAGGTGTAAAAGGATCCTGGAAAGAGAAAGAATTCTGTTAGTTTTCTTTACTTAAGTCATTTTAATGTAATTTTGAATGCTGTTGAATGAAGATAAGGTATGAAATGTTAGAATGTACCTTTTGTGGTTATGAATGGCTGATAGAGATGTATATTGATCTATTGACGGGTGTGTGCTGTCTTTCAGCACACACCCTTAAAGCTGCTATGATCTAGTTAATGGTGATCTATTGTTTTGAGCTGTAAAAGGATCCTGGAAAGAGAACAAATATTGTTAGTTTTCTTTACTAAAGTCGTTTTAATGTAATTTTGAATGCTGTTGAAGGAAGATAAGGTATGGAATTTGTCGATATGTACCTTTAGTTGTTATGAATGGCTGTTTGATATGTCTATTGATCTATTGACGGGTGTGTGCTGTCTTTCACCACACACCCTTAAAGTTGTTATGATCTGGTTAATGGAGATCTATTGTTTTAAGCTGTAAAAGGATCCTGGAAAGAGAAAAAATATTGTTTGTTTTCATTACTTAAGTCATTTTAATGTAATTTTGAATGCTGTTGTATGAAGATAAGGTATGGAATTTTACGATACGTACCTTTTGTGGTTATGAATGGCTGTTAGTGATGTATATTGATCTATTGACGGGTGTGTGCTGTATTTCAGCACACATCCTTAAAGCTGCTATGATGTGATTAATGGTGATCTATTGTTTTGAGCTGTAAAAGGATCCTGGAAAGAGAACAAATATTGTTAGTTTTCTTTACTAAAGTCGTTTTAATGTAATTTTGAATGCTGTTGAAGGAAGATAAGGTATGGAATTTGTCGATATGTACCTTTAGTTGTTATGAATGGCTGTTTGATATGTCTATTGATCTATTGACGGGTGTGTGCTGTCTTTCAGCACACACCCTTAAAGCTGCTATGATCTGATTAATGGTGATCTATTGTTTAGAGCTGTAAAAGGATCCTGGAAAGAGAAAAAATATCCTTAGTTTTCTTTACTTAAGTCATTTTAATGTAATTTTGAATGCTGTTGAATGAAGATATGGTATGAAATTTTACGATAGCTACCTTTTGTATTTATGAATGGCTGATAGAGATGTATATTGATATATTGACGGGTGTGTGCTGTCTTTCAGCACACACCCTTAAAGCTGCTATGATCTGGTTAATGGTGATCTATTGTTTTGAGCTGTAAAAGGATCCTGGAAAGAGAACAAATATTGTTAGTTTTCTTTACTAAAGTTGTTTTAATGTAATTTTGAATGTTGTTGAAGGAAGATGAGGTATGGAATTTGACGATATGTACCTTATGTTGTTATGAATGGCTGTTTGATATGTCTATTGATCTATTGACGGGTGTGTGCTGTCTTTCAGCACACACCCTTAAAGCTGCTATGATCTAGTTAATGGTGATCTATTGTTTTGAGCTGTAAAAGGATCCTGGAAAGAGAACAAATATTGTTAGTTTTCTTTACTAAAGTCGTTTTAATGTAATTTTGAACGCTGTTGAAGGAAGATAAGGTATGGAATTTGTCGATATGTACCTTTAGTTGTTATGAATGGCTGTTTGATATGTCTATTGATCTATTGACGGGTGTGTGCTGTCTTTCACCACACACCCTTAAAGTTGTTATGATCTGGTTAATGGAGATCTATTGTTTTAAGCTGTAAAAGGATCCTGGAAAGAGAAAAAATATTGTTTGTTTTCATTACTTAAGTCATTTTAATGTAATTTTGAATGCTGTTGTATGAAGATAAGGTATGGAATTTTACGATACGTACCTTTTGTGGTTATGAATGGCTGTTAGTTATGTATATTGATCTATTGACGGGTGTGTGCTGTCTTTCAGCACACACCCTTAAAGCTGCTATGATCTGATTAATGGTGATCTATTGTTTAGAGCTGTAAAAGGATCCTGGAAAGAGAAAAAATATAATTAGTTTTCTTTACTTAAGTCATTTTAATGTAATTTTGAATGCTGTTGAATGAAGATATGGTATGAAATTTTACGATAGCTACCTTTTGTGTTTATGAATGGCTGATAGAGATGTATATTGATCTATTGACGGGTGTGTGCTGTCTTTCAGCACACACCCTTAAAGCTGCTATGATCTGGTTAATGGTGATCTATTGTTTTGAGCTGTAAAAGGATCCTGGAAAGAGAACAAATATTGTTAGTTTTCTTTACTAAAGTTGTTTTAATGTAATTTTGAATGTTGTTGAAGGAAGATGAGGTACGGAATTTGACGATATGTACCTTTTGTTGTTATGAATGGCTGTTTGATATGTCTATTGATCTACTGACGGGTGTGTGCTGTCTTTCAGCACACACCCTTAAAGCTGCTATGATCTGAATAATGGTGATCTATTGTTTTCAGCTGTAAAAGGATCCTGGAAAGAGAAAAAATATAGTTAGTTTTCATTACTTAAGTCATTTTAATGTAATTTTGAATGCTGTTGAATGAAGATAAGGTATGGAATTTTACGATACGTACCTTTTGTGGTTATGAATGGCTGTTAGAGATGTCTTTTGATCTATTGACAGGTGTGTGCTGTCTTTCAGCACACACCCTTAAAGTTGCTGTGATATGGGTAATGTTGATCTATAGTATTGAGGTGTAAAAGGATCCTGAAAAGAGAAAGAATATTGTTAGTTTTCTTTACTTAAGTCATTTTAATGTAATTTTGAATGCTGTTGAATGAAGATATGGTATAAAAATAACAATATGTACCTTTTGTGGTTATGAATGGCTGTTCGATATGTCTATTGATCTACTGACGGGTGTGTGCTGTCTTTCAGCACACACCCTTAAAGCTACTATGATTTGGTTAATGGAGATCTATTGTTTTGAGCTGAAAAAGGATCCTGGACAGAGAAAGAATACTGTTAGTTTTCTTTACTTAAGTCATTTTAATGTAATTTTGAATGCTGTTGTATGAAGATAAGGTATGGAATTTTACGATACGTACCTTTTGTGGTTATGAATGGCTGTTAGTGATGTATATTGATCTATTGACGGGTGTGTGCTGTATTTCAGCACACACCCTTAAAGCTGCTATGATGTGATTAATGGTGATCTATTGTTTTGAGCTGTAAAAGGATCCTGGAAAGAGAAAAAATATCCTTATTTTTCTTTACTTAAGTCATTTTAATGTAATTTTAAATGCTGTTGAATGAAGATAAGGTATGGAATTTTACGATAGCTACCTTTTGTCGTTATGAATGGCTGATAGAGATGTATATTGATCTATTGACGGGTGTGTGCTGTCTTTCAGCACACACCCTTAAAGCTGCTATGATCTAGTTTATGGTGATCTATTGTTTTGAGCTGTAAAAGGATCCTGGAAAGAGAACAAATATTGTTAGTTTTCTTTACTAAAGTCGTTTTAATGTAATTTTGAATGCTGTTGAAGGAAGATAAGGTATGGAATTTGTCGATATGTACCTTTAGTTGTTATGAATGGCTGTTTGATATGTCTATTGATCTATTGACGGGTGTGTGCTGTCTTTCAGCACACACCCTTAAAGCTGCTATGATCTGATTAATGGTGATCTATTGTTTAGAGCTGTAAAAGGATCCTGGAAAGAGAAAAAATATCCTTAGTTTTCTTTACTTAAGTCATTTTAATGTAATTTTGAATGCTGTTGTATGAAGATAAGGTATGGAATTTTACGATACGTACCTTTTGTGGTTATGAATGGCTGTTAGTGATGTATATTGATCTATTGACGGGTGTGTGCTGTCTTTCAGCACACACCCTTAAAGCTGCTATGATCTGATTAATGGTGATCTATTGTTTAGAGCTGTAAAAGGATCCTGGAAAGAGAAAAAATATCCTTAGTTTTCTTTACTTAAGTCATTTTAATGTAATTTTGAATGCTGTTGAATGAAGATATGGTATGAAATTTTACGATAGCTACCTTTTGTGTTTATGAATGGCTGATAGAGATGTATATTGATCTATTGACGGGTGTGTGCTGTCTTTCAGCACACACCCTTAAAGCTGCTATGATCTGGTTAATGGTGATCTATTGTTTTGAGCTGTAAAAGGATCCTGGAAAGAGAACAAATATTGTTAGTTTTCTTTACTAAAGTTGTTTTAATGTAATTTTGAATGTTGTTGAAGGAAGATGAGGTATGGAATTTGACGATATGTACCTTTTGTTGTTATGAATGGCTGTTTGATATGTCTATTGATCTACTGACGGGTGTGTGCTGTCTTTCAGCACACACCCTTAAAGCTGCTATGATCTGAATAATGGTGATCTATTGTTTTCAGCTGTAAAAGGATCCTGGAAAGAGAAAAAATATAGTTAGTTTTCATTACTTAAGTCATTTTAATGTAATTTTGAATGCTGTTGAATGAAGATAAGGTATGGAATTTTACGATACGTACCTTTTGTGGTTATGAATGGCTGTTAGAGATGTCTTTTGATCTATTGACAGGTGTGTGCTGTCTTTCAGCACACACCCTTAAAGTTGCTGTGATATGGGTAATGTTGATCAATAGTATTGAGGTGTAAAAGGATCCTGAAAAGAGAAAGAATATTGTTAGTTTTCTTTACTTAAGTCATTTTAATGTAATTTTGAATGCTGTTGAATGAAGATATGGTATAAAAATAACAATATGTACCTTTTGTGGTTATGAATGGCTGTTCGATATGTCTATTGATCTACTGACGGGTGTGTGCTGTCTTTCAGCACACACCCTTAAAGCTACTATGATTTGGTTAATGGAGATCTATTGTTTTGAGCTGAAAAAGGATCCTGGATAGAGAAAGAATACTGTTAGTTTTCTTTACTTAAGTCATTTTAATGTAATTTTGAATGCTGATAAATGAAGATAAGGTATGAAATGTTAGAATGTACCTTTTGTTGTTATGAATGGCTGATAGAGATGTATTTTGATCTATTGACGGGTGTGTGCTGTATTTCAGCACACACCCTTAAAGCTGCTATGATGTGATTAATGGTGATCTATTGTTTTGAGCTGTAAAAGGATCCTGGAAAGAGAAAAAATATCCTTAGTTTTCTTTACTTAAGTCATTTTAATGTAATTTTAAATGCTGTTGAATGAAGATAAGGTATGGAATTTTACGATAGCTACCTTTTGTGGTTATGAATGGCTGATAGAGATGTATATTGATCTATTGACGGGTGTGTGCTGTCTTTCAGCACACACCCTTAAAGCTGCTATGATCTAGTTAATGGTGATCTATTGTTTTGAGCTGTAAAAGGATCCTGGAAAGAGAAATAATATTGTTAGTTTTCTTTACTTAAGTCATTTTAATGTAATATTGAATGCTGTTGAATGAAGATATGGTATAAAAATAACAATATGTACCTTTTGTGGTTATGAATGGCTGTTTGATATGTCTATTGATCTACTGACGGGTGTGTGCTGTCTTTCAGCACACCCCCGTAAAGCTGCTATGATCTGAATAATGGTGATCTATTGTTTTGAGCTGTAAAATGATCCTGGAAAGAGAAAAAATATAGTTAGTTTTCATTACTTAAGTCATTTTAATGTAATTTTGAATGCTGTTGAATGAAGATAAGGTATGGAATTTTACGATACGTACCTTTTGTGGTTATGAATGGCTGTTAGAGATGTCTTTTGATCTATTGACGGGTGTGTGCTGTCTTTCAGCACACACCCTTAAAGTTGCTGTGATATGGGTAATGTTGATCTATAGTATTGAGGTGTAAAAGGATCTTGGAAAGAGAAAGAATACTGTTAGTTTTCGTTACTGAAGTCGTTTTAATGTAATTTTGAATGCTGTTGAATGAAGATAAGGTATGGAATTTTACGATAGCTACCTTTTGTGGTTATGAATGGCTGATAGAGATGTATATTGATCTATTGACGGGTGTGTGCTGTCTTTCAGCACACACCCTTAAAGCTGCTATGATCTAGTTAATGGTGATCTATTGTTTTGAGCTGTAAAAGGATCCTGGAAAGAGAACAAATATTGTTAGTTTTCTTTACTAAAGTTGTTTTAATGTAATTTTGAATGTTGTTGAAGGAAGATGAGGTATGGAATTTGACGATATGTACCTTTTGTTGTTATGAATGGCTGTTTGATATGTCTATTGATCTATTGACGGGTGTGTGCTGTCTTTCACCACACACCCTTAAAGTTGTTATGATCTGGTTAATGGTGATCTATTGTTTTGAGCTGTAAAAGGATCCTGGAAAGAGAAAAAATATCCTTAGTTTTCTTTACTTAAGTCATTTTAATGTAATTTTGAATGCTGTTGAATGAAGATATGGTATGAAATTTTACGATAGCTACCTTTTGTGGTTATGAATGGCTGATAGAGATGTATATTGATCTATTGACGGGTGTGTGCTGTCTTTCAGCACACACCCTTAAAGCTGCTATGATCTGGTTAATGGTGATCTATTGTTTTGAGCTGTAAAAGGATCCTGGAAAGAGAACAAATATTGTTAGTTTTCTTTACTAAAGTTGTTTTAATGTAATTTTGAATGTTGTTGAAGGAAGATGAGGTATGGAATTTGACGATATGTACCTTTTGTTGTTATGAATGGCTGTTTGATATGTCTATTGATCTATTGACGGGTGTGTGCTGTCTTTCACCACACACCCTTAAAGTTGTTATGATCTGGTTAATGGTGATCTATTGTTTTGAGCTGTAAAAGGATCCTGGAAAGAGAAAGAATACTGTTAGTTTTCGTTACTAAAGTCGTTTTAATGTAATTTTGAATGCTGTTGAATGAAGATAAGGTATGGAATTTTACGATAGCTACCTTTTGTGGTTATGAATGGCTGATAGAGATGTATATTGATCTATTGACGGGTGTGTGCTGTCTTTCAGCACACACCCTTAAAGCTGCTATGATCTAGTTAATGGTGATCTATTGTTTTGAGCTGTAAAAGGATCCTGGAAAGAGAACAAATATTGTTAGTTTTCTTTACTAAAGTCGTTTTAATGTAATTTTGAATGCTGTTGAAGGAAGATAAGGTATGGAATTTGTCGATATGTACCTTTAGTTGTTATGAATGGCTGTTTGATATGTCTATTGATCTATTGACGGGTGTGTGCTGTCTTTCAGCACACACCCTTAAAGCTGCTATGATCTGATTAATGGTGATCTATTGTTTAGAGCTGTAAAAGGATCCTGGAAAGAGAAAAAATATCCTTAGTTTTCTTTACTTAAGTCATTTTAATGTAATTTTGAATGCTGTTGAATGAAGATATGGTATGAAATTTTACGATAGCTAACTTTTGTATTTATGAATGGCTGATAGAGATGTTTATTGATCTATTGACGGGTGTGTGCTGTCTTTCAGCACACACCCTTAAAGCTGCTATGATCTGGTTAATGGTGATCTATTGTTTTGAGCTGTAAAAGGATCCTGGAAAGAGAACAAATATTGTTAGTTTTCTTTACTAAAGTTGTTTTAATGTAATTTTGAATGTTGTTGAAGGAAGATGAGGTATGGAATTTGACGATATGTACCTTTTGTTGTTATGAATGGCTGTTTGATATGTCTATTGATCTATTGACGGGTGTGTGCTGTCTTTCAGCACACAACCTTAAAGTTGCTATGATCTAGTTAATGGTGATCTATTGTTTTGAGCTGTAAAAGGATCCTGGAAAGAGAACAAATATTGTTAGTTTTCTTTACTAAAGTCGTTTTAATGTAATTTTGAATGCTGTTGAAGGAAGATAAGGTATGGAATTTGTCGATATGTACCTTTAGTTGTTATGAATGGCTGTTTGATATGTCTATTGATCTATTGACGGGTGTGTGCTGTCTTTCACCACACACCCTTAAAGTTGTTATGATCTGGTTAATGGAGATCTATTGTTTTAAGCTGTAAAAGGATCCTGGAAAGAGAAAAAATATTGTTTGTTTTCATTACTTAAGTCATTTTAATGTAATTTTGAATGCTGTTGTATGAAGATAAGGTATGGAATTTTACGATACGTACCTTTTGTGGTTATGAATGGCTGTTAGTGATGTATATTGATCTATTGACGGGTGTGTGCTGTATTTCAGCACACACCCTTAAAGCTGCTATGATGTGATTAATGGTGATCTATTGTTTTGAGCTGTAAAAGGATCCTGGAAAGAGAAAAAATATCCTTAGTTTTCTTTACTTAAGTCATTTTAATGTAATTTTAAATGCTGTTGAATGAAGATAAGGTATGGAATTTTACGATAGCTACCTTTTGTGGTTATGAATGGCTAATAGAGATGTATATTGATCTATTGACGGGTGTGTGCTGTCTTTCAGCACACACCCTTAAAGCTGCTATGATCTAGTTAATGGTGATCTATTGTTTTGAGCTGTAAAAGGATCCTGGAAAGAGAACAAATATTGTTAGTTTTCTTTACTAAAGTCGTTTTAATGTAATTTTGAATGCTGTTGAAGGAAGATAAGGTATGGAATTTGTCGATATGTACCTTTAGTTGTTATGAATGGCTGTTTGATATGTCTATTGATCTATTGACGGGTGTGTGCTGTCTTTCAGCACACACCCTTAAAGCTGCTATGATCTGATTAATGGTGATCTATTGTTTAGAGCTGTAAAAGGATCCTGGAAAGAGAAAAAATATCCTTAGTTTTCTTTACTTAAGTCATTTTAATGTAATTTTGAATGCTGTTGTATGAAGATAAGGTATGGAATTTTACGATACGTACCTTTTGTGGTTATGAATGGCTGTTAGTGATGTATATTGATCTATTGACGGGTGTGTGCTGTCTTTCAGCACACACCCTTAAAGCTGCTATGATCTGATTAATGGTGATCTATTGTTTAGAGCTGTAAAAGGATCCTGGAAAGAGAAAAAATATCCTTAGTTTTCTTTACTTAAGTCATTTTAATGTAATTTTGAATGCTGTTGAATGAAGATATGGTATGAAATTTTACGATAGCTACCTTTTGTGTTTATGAATGGCTGATAGAGATGTATATTGATCTATTGACGGGTGTGTGCTGTCTTTCAGCACACACCCTTAAAGCTGCTATGATCTGGTTAATGGTGATCTATTGTTTTGAGCTGTAAAAGGATCCTGGAAAGAGAACAAATATTGTTAGTTTTCTTTACTAAAGTTGTTTTAATGTAATTTTGAATGTTGTTGAAGGAAGATGAGGTATGGAATTTGACGATATGTACCTTTTGTTGTTATGAATGGCTGTTTGATATGTCTATTGATCTACTGACGGGTGTGTGCTGTCTTTCAGCACACACCCTTAAAGCTGCTATGATCTGAATAATGGTGATCTATTGTTTTCAGCTGTAAAAGGATCCTGGAAAGAGAAAAAATATAGTTAGTTTTCATTACTTAAGTCATTTTAATGTAATTTTGAATGCTGTTGAATGAAGATAAGGTATGGAATTTTACGATACGTACCTTTTGTGGTTATGAATGGCTGTTAGAGATGTCTTTTGATCTATTGACAGGTGTGTGCTGTCTTTCAGCACACACCCTTAAAGTTGCTGTGATATGGGTAATGTTGATCTATAGTATTGAGGTGTAAAAGGATCCTGAAAAGAGAAAGAATATTGTTAGTTTTCTTTACTTAAGTCATTTTAATGTAATTTTGAATGCTGTTGAATGAAGATATGGTATAAAAATAACAATATGTACCTTTTGTGGTTATGAATGGCTGTTCGATATGTCTATTGATCTACTGACGGGTGTGTGCTGTCTTTCAGCACACACCCTTAAAGCTACTATGATTTGGTTAATGGAGATCTATTGTTTTGAGCTGAAAAAGGATCCTGGATAGAGAAAGAATACTGTTAGTTTTCTTTACTTAAGTCATTTTAATGTAATTTTGAATGCTGATAAATGAAGATAAGGTATGAAATGTTAGAATGTACCTTTTGTGGTTATGAATGGCTGATAGAGATGTATTTTGATCTATTGACGGGTGTGTGCTGTATTTCAGCACACACCCTTAAAGCTGCTATGATGTGATTAATGGTGATCTATTGTTTTGAGCTGTAAAAGGATCCTGGAAAGAGAAAAAATATCCTTAGTTTTCTTTACTTAAGTCATTTTAATGTAATTTTAAATGCTGTTGAATGAAGATAAGGTATGGAATTTTACGATAGCTACCTTTTGTGGTTATGAATGGCTGATAGAGATGTATATTGATCTATTGACGGGTGTGTGCTGTCTTTCAGCACACACCCTTAAAGCTGCTATGATCTAGTTAATGGTGATCTATTGTTTTGAGCTGTAAAAGGATCCTGGAAAGAGAAATAATATTGTTAGTTTTCTTTACTTAAGTCATTTTAATGTAATATTGAATGCTGTTGAATGAAGATATGGTATAAAAATAACAATATGTACCTTTTGTGGTTATGAATGGCTGTTTGATATGTCTATTGATCTACTGACGGGTGTGTGCTGTCTTTCAGCACACCCCCGTAAAGCTGCTATGATCTGAATAATGGTGATCTATTGTTTTGAGCTGTAAAATGATCCTGGAAAGAGAAAAAATATAGTTAGTTTTCATTACTTAAGTCATTTTAATGTAATTTTGAATGCTGTTGAATGAAGATAAGGTATGGAATTTTACGATACGTACCTTTTGTGGTTATGAATGGCTGTTAGAGATGTCTTTTGATCTATTGACGGGTGTGTGCTGTCTTTCAGCACACACCCTTAAAGTTGCTGTGATATGGGTAATGTTGATCTATAGTATTGAGGTGTAAAAGGATCCTGGAAAGAGAAAGAATACTGTTAGTTTTCGTTACTGAAGTCGTTTTAATGTAATTTTGAATGCTGTTGAATGAAGATAAGGTATGGAATTTTACGATAGCTACCTTTTGTGGTTATGAATGGCTGATAGAGATGTATATTGATCTATTGACGGGTGTGTGCTGTCTTTCAGCACACACCCTTAAAGCTGCTATGATCTAGTTAATGGTGATCTATTGTTTTGAGCTGTAAAAGGATCCTGGAAAGAGAACAAATATTGTTAGTTTTCTTTACTAAAGTTGTTTTAATGTAATTTTGAATGTTGTTGAAGGAAGATGAGGTATGGAATTTGACGATATGTACCTTTTGTTGTTATGAATGGCTGTTTGATATGTCTATTGATCTATTGACGGGTGTGTGCTGTCTTTCACCACACACCCTTAAAGTTGTTATGATCTGGTTAATGGTGATCTATTGTTTTGAGCTGTAAAAGGATCCTGGAAAGAGAAAAAATATCCTTAGTTTTCTTTACTTAAGTCATTTTAATGTAATTTTGAATGCTGTTGAATGAAGATATGGTATGAAATTTTACGATAGCTACCTTTTGTGGTTATGAATGGCTGATAGAGATGTATATTGATCTATTGACGGGTGTGTGCTGTCTTTCAGCACACACCCTTAAAGCTGCTATGATCTGGTTAATGGTGATCTATTGTTTTGAGCTGTAAAAGGATCCTGGAAAGAGAACAAATATTGTTAGTTTTCTTTACTAAAGTTGTTTTAATGTAATTTTGAATGTTGTTGAAGGAAGATGAGGTATGGAATTTGACGATATGTACCTTTTGTTGTTATGAATGGCTGTTTGATATGTCTATTGATCTATTGACGGGTGTGTGCTGTCTTTCACCACACACCCTTAAAGTTGTTATGATCTGGTTAATGGTGATCTATTGTTTTGAGCTGTAAAAGGATCCTGGAAAGGGAAAAAATATTGTTAGTTTTCATTACTTAAGTCATTTTAATGTAATGTTGAATGCTGTTGAATGAAGATAAGGTATGGAATTTTACGATACGTACCTTTTGTGGTTATGAATGGCTGTTAGAGATGTCTTTTGATCTATTGACGGGTGTGTGCTGTCTTTCAGCACACACTCTTAAAGTTGCTGTGATATGGTTAATGTTGATCTATAGTATTGAGGTGTAAAAGGATCCTGGAAAGAGAAAGAATACTGTTAGTTTTCGTTACTAAAGTCGTTTTAATGTAATTTTGAATGCTGTTGAATGAAGATAAGGTATGGAATTTTACGATAGCTACCTTTTGTGGTTATGAATGGCTGATAGAGATGTATATTGATCTATTGACGGGTGTGTGCTGTCTTTCAGCACACACCCTTAAAGCTGCTATGATCTAGTTAATGGTAATCTATTGTTTTGAGATGTAAAAGGATCCTGGAAAGAGAAATAATATTGTTAGTTTTCTTTACTTAAGTCATTTTAATGTAATATTGAATGCTGTTGAATGAAGATATGGTATAAAAATAACAATATGTACCTTTTGTGGTTATGAATGGCTGTTTGATATGTCTATTGATCTACTGACGGGTGTGT